>CAUYQV010113402.1:0-52409 GCA_963574575.1 Galagoides demidoff
CCCTGGCATCATAGCTCACAGCAACTTCCAACTCCTGGGCTCAAGCAAGTCTCTTGCCTCCACCTCCCAAGTAGCTGGGACCACAGGTGCCCACCACAACACCTGGCTATTTTTTGGTTGCAGCCATGATTGTTGTTTGGCGGGCCCGGGCTGGATTCGAACCCTCCACCTTAGGTATATGTGGCTGGCGCCTTAGCCATTTGAGCCACAGGCGCCAAGCCAAGCTGAACTCTTCTTATCAATGTGCACTCCCCTAGGTATGCTACATCAAAATTAAAAAGTAAAAGGAACAATTGTTTATTTTTAAAAATAATTTTTAATTTAAAATATCTCCTTCAGGAAATGATCCTTTCTTCTGTATCTGGGAGGAAGTAATCACAGTTACCTCAATGGTGGAGTTCCAGTTCATGACAGTACGTCTTACTGGATATTAAATTATCTGGTAGACTGGGATGACACTCAGAATATTTAATAACTGGTGCAGAACAGGGGGTCACTCAGGAAAAACCTAAGTGCAATAGTTCAGATTCTAATGTAAACCAAACATCATCAGCCACATGTGCAGCAGCTCTCAGCCTCTCTGGGTGCTTGTGTGACATCTTCCTGGCCGGAGGTATAGACTGACTTGGAAAACCAAAAGAATTAACAGCAACAGCCCTAACTAGTGCTTGTGCTGACGGGGTTTACAGTGCTGGGCATGAACTCCCAGCCTCCTTTGTCTGTTCCCACTGTCTTTGGACTGTCTTTGGAACTGTCTCCCATTCTCTCCTGAGATTCCAAACAGCTTTTAAACAGCTCCATAAAAATAAATAATTTCTATACTTATCTGAAAAGAATGTTCAGGTTCCACTGGCTAACTTTAAGGCCACTTTTGGGCTGGGAATGATATCTTAGAACAGGCATTCTCAAACTGTGGCCCACCTAGGACATTTTATCCGTCCCGTCAGGTGTTTTTGCCGCTGCTGCCTGTCCTGCTTAGCAGCCGACTCATCCCAGGGCCTGCAGTCCGATCCTCCAATGGTCTGAGGGACGGTGAACTGGCCCCCTGTTTAAAAAGTCTGAGGACCCCTGTCTTAGAATAACTTCCTTCCTCTTACTGTGGTATAGACTCCAGGCTGTGGTTTCTCCACCTCCCATTGCTAGGCTGGGCCCTGAGAGGAGTGAGCAAGACTCCTTGGGTCCCTTTGGTGGGGGTGGGACGTGTGCCTACACCACCCCCCTGGCAGCTCTGTGCCAGACTCCAGTGGCTGGCCCACTTCCATCCACCCCTGAGTGTTTGAACAGGGAGCGAATCATGCCCAGCCCAGCTGCTCTGATGCGAAGCAAGTTTATTTGCCCATCATTTGCAGGTCCTTGAGGCTGCCCAAGCATGTAGGGTCAGTAGGACAGAAGCATGTGGCATCCTGCCAAGTGTCAGCTTTGCTCTCTGATGGCCCTTCATGGGGACACATGGCAGGAGCTGCCATCTGGCAGAACTAGGGGAAGAAGGGTTGGAGAGAGAAGTTAAAAAAAACAAAAAACAAACAAACCAAAAAAACCCTAATTACCTTGTTGAAACCTTTAGTGATCAAATTGATTGCGAGCTGATGGCTGATCCCATCCACCCAGCTGACATCCTTTTCTCCAATGGGTTCCGAGAGGAAAGCCCGCAGCCGGGGAGTCAGCTCCTAAAACAGCAGCAGGAAGGAACAAGAATTAGCAGGTACCTGACAGCTCACAGTGTGATGGGACACTGGGAACCCCCTCAGCCCACTGAAGGACTGGGGAGACAGATGGCACAATTCCTGCCACCATCCAGTATTTCCTGGGAACTATGACATTCCAGGTACACAGGCCTGCGTGGAAGGCCTTGACACATCCATTCCCACCTGGACGGACAAAGAGAAGCATGATCACGGCCACAGACAGGTCAAATAAATCACACCGAGTTAACATGAAGTTAACATCAACTGCAGTGGGTTCCTTTCCAATTCTTCCCACCCTCAATGCTTAAAGCAACAGCTTGCTTCTGGAACTAATTAACCTAGCTTCTCCCTTAACAACTCAGTACTTCTGTCATCCTTTTATTTTAGCGTTCATCACACTCTGTAATGATTGGTCGTTTATTGCAAGTAATAGAAAACTCTTCAAACTGTCTCCAACAGTAAGGAAGACAAACATTCTGTCATAAGGAAAACTCCTGTAATTCCTAAGCCTGGGGTAAGGGTAGGTCTGGCACAGTCAGGCTCACAGCTCCATTTCTTAGCGGTCCTTCCAGCTTTCTGTTGGCGTTGGTCTTGGCTGGAGAGATGGCAGTGAGATGCTGGTCCAGCACTTGTATGACCCAACAAGTCCATCCCCAAAGAAGGAAGAGCAAAATCTGGTCTCTCAGAAGTTCCAAGCAGATGTCTTCATCCAGGCTTCACAGTCTACATAGTGTCAGCAGAGAGCTCAGTGACAGCTCTAAGCCCTGGTCTTAGGTCTGGGAGAACAGTCAGCTTTCTCTGAACTACACAAGCTGTGAGTCGGGTATAGTTACCCGAACAAATTCAGGATGATTATCCAGAGAAGGAGAGGTGAGCATGGAGGCATTAACCTAATGTCCCAATGTGGTTCACCTCTTTAGCTACTCAATAGCCATCCACTCTCTTTCCCCTTACACAATCATCAGAAACACCCATTCTTGGCTAAAATAGACTCACCCCCTTCTCCAGTCCTATGATTCATCCAGTTCCTGGATTCATATTCAAAGTCAGATTTGAGGGGAGGGGTGGGATGCAGCATGCTCTCCAAAACGTCTGCCAGTCGCTACTCATAGTCTGGTGACCAATGAACTAAGTTCTGAAGTTCACCATCCACAGAGGCAGCAATGCTGGCAAAAACAAAAACAGCCAAGGATATTGGCAATAGAATTTCCATTTGGCGAAGAAGAGAATGGGAAACACATTCAGTTGACATTGGTTAACAGTACACACAATATCTCGCCAGGCGGAAACACAAGTGTTTTCTCCCCTAGTGGTGAAGCAAGATTCTTGGCCAGACAAACAGCACTCCCAGTTCTGGGTTTGGATGTATCTTCCTTGTCCTCCACTTTGTCAACATCTGAGCAGGCACGGGGTTGATAATTTCTCAGGAGAGTCACTGTTTTAGCACCTCACTTCCTGTGGGTAAAAGTTTAGGGATGGGGCCAAGCATGGTGGCTCATGCCTAAAATCTCAGCACTCTGGGAAGCCAAGGCTTGTGGATCGCTTGAGCTCACAAATTCCAGACCAGCCTGAGCCAGAGTGAGACCTGTCTCTACTAAAAATTGAAAAACTAGCTGGGCATTGTGGTGGGTGCCCTGTAGTCTAAGCTACTTGAGAGGCTGAGGCAGGAGGATCAGTTGAGCCGAGGGGTTTGAGGTTGCTGTGAGTTATGACACCATAGCATTCTAGCCTGGGGAACAGAGTGAGACTTGGTCTCAAACAAACCAAAAATCAAGTTCAGGGATGGTCCTGAGGGATGGGCAATCTCACACCATCATGGCCACATATTTACCAAGTCCATTAAGAATTTAATGTTTCTTCTATTCAAGTCAGTGGGCTGGAGATCTCAGGTTAGGTTCCTTGAGCTGTGACTGGCCTTTCCACCTCGCCCTCAGCCCTGCTGCTCAGACTAGTGGCATTTCCATTCATCTCTGAAGTCACGTCACCCTTGTTTCCTGCCCCTTAGCTATCTCTCAGCTGCCTCTCACAAGTCAAGAATCCCCTTTACCAAGCCTGATGTCCTTAAGACAAGAAGCATGGGTGAGACCTGGGAGTTGGGGGTAATGTCTTGCCAGAGCTCCAGTCTTTCCTCTAACAACGTTACCCACTTGTTGCCTTTGCTAGATAAATCAGCTCCACCAACCCAGGACTTATCAGTTTCCATCACTTAAGATTGCAGTCCAAAGGCACAAGGGATCTCACTTGGCAAAGTTGTATTTTTGTCCCTCTCCACTTTCAGTTGGGCCACTTTTCCCTTAAATTTGGGTCTTCTAAGACCTTAACAAAGATTTCCAGAGGTATGCAGTATCCTGAATGTTTTGTAGAAGATCTCCAGATGCCATGGGCTCCATAAACATCAGGTCTGTATCCCTGTGGAAACAGGTGTTTTGCTGACAAAGGATCACCATCTTCCTGGTTTGATACAGACAACTTGCTACCAATCCACATTTATGGTTTGTTCATCATAGCATCCCCTTCCCGGTACCAGATTCTGTGTCAGTTTGGAGTGTGTATAATGCAAGTTAGAAAAAATAATCCAGTTTAAAGTGGCTTGTATGATAGGGAGGTTTTATCTGCACATACTGCTGCAAGTCCAGAGGTCCGTCAGGTGTGGTTTGATCGAGCCTCCAGCCTGATTTCCTGGCAGTTCTCCTGACTCAGCCTTCCCTGGTGTATTGCTCTGTCCTCACCTGAACTCATTGGTAGAAATAAGTGGGCCACAGCCTGGGCCATTGCTTTTGCAAGTCACACCTCCTCCAAAGGAACACGGAGCTGTTTTTCCCTAAAGGCCCCCAACAAATGCCTTCTCTGGTCCCAATTGTAATATGCCACCCCCTAAAACATCAATGGCCCAATACATGTGTTCTACCTCTGGGCTCAACAAGGGACTCAGTAGTCCTCAAAGCTCATGGGCTACAGGGGCAGGGGTGGGGAGCTCCTTGGAGATAGCTACTCCATACCCATCATGATACAGGACCACATGAGAGGGAAACCCGGCATCTACTACTTCTGTCCCAGCAGATGTGAGGCCCCAAGGGCTGCAACTGCCACCAAATGGCCTTTCCTTCCCACCCACCCCCAGCCCCAGTGTCCAGTTCTGTGTGTGTCACACGGTAAGCACTTGATGGCATGAAGGATCAAATGCATTTATCTCCCTGTCAGACAACCTGTCCCCACCCCCCGTGCTCCTCCCCATCTTTCTGTAAAGCTGAACTCTTTTGTAAGCCTTCTTGCATTGAAGGACATTTTGTAATACTTCAGATGAGCTACACTCTCCAGGGCACTTATTTTACAAGTTGGGGGCTCCTAAAAAAAGTTGTCTTGATGAGTCAGCAGATTCTAGGAAAGGAAACATAAGGCAGGAGAGGTTGTTCAGGGTCCGCTGACTGTGCGGGCCTCAAAAACACAGAAGTAAAGACATTATTATAAGGAGGGCATTGCTCTCTCTCCCCGGCACTAAACAGGAAAATCTCTCTTCATCTCTAAAAACATGTATCATAAATACAAAATGGTGTTTAATACCAGCATTAACGGCAAACTCTTCAGCTCCCCTGGTTTTGTGGGACAGTGAATTGGGGTTGATGGTTTTTTTTCCAATAAGATTGGGCTGGAAAAAGAGTCTAGAATTTCTAAGTGAGGAAAAGCCTGAAAGTCTCAGGAGCTAAATGGACTTTGCTGAGGGAAAATTCCACTCACTATCCACGCTGGCCATCTGTTTAAGTTAAACACCTCTGCTGGTTAAATCTTCTAAGAATAAATGGAAACGACAACATTGTTATCAAGGCAGTAATAGCATCAGACACAGGGACCGATTAGTAACAGGTTGTGTTTGCCTTTCTCACACTCCCATCTCACTTTGATCCTTGAAACACCTCTGGAGCAGCAATGAGGAATGATTTTTAGCCCTCTTGGGATCAGGATAAAAGATCTTTGCATTCTTTAGGATGCCTTTGGCTGTAAGAGCAATTCTCAACTGTGGGCTATTTGGCCCCCTAGGGAGCATTTGTCAATGCCTGGAGACTTTTTTTCTTTTTTTACAGTTTTTGGCCGGTGCTGGGTTTGAACCCTCCACCTTCCCTCCAGCATATGGGGCCTGCGTCCTACTCCTTTGAGCCACAAGTGCCACCTGACATTTTTTTTATTAGTCACCAGTGAGGGAGCGGGAAGAACTATTGGCATCTAGTGTGCAGAGGCAAGGGAGGCTGCATAAGACCATCCCCACAGCAAAGAATCATCTAGCCCGAGTGTCAGCAGTGTCAAGGCTGAAAACCCTGGGCTACAAGTAAAAGAACTACCTGTCTCTCGTGGTCTTAAACAATAAATCCATTTCTAATCTTATATAACCAGAGATCCATTGATGAGGTGGACCCAGGATTTTATCAGTCAGTGGCTCTGTTATCCTGAACTGCCCCTAAGGTCCCAAGACACCTACAAAATTTGCTTGAGTCTCATCCCAATAAGAAAACTTCTGAGGAACTTCCATGGGAAGGAGAGGCCATTTTGCCCTGGTGTCCTTAAGGGCCAGCAAACTCCCCCAGAAACTGTCCAGCAGGACTTCCTTTGGTTTCATTGGCCAGAACCAAACCAGATGTGGCCAGGGGACTGGGACCACCCCCACAGGGAGGTGTGGATGAGGCTGGCCTTCCTGAAGCCTGTGGCTGCTCTGCAAATGTCGGGTTCTGTAGTGAGAGGAAGGAAGAGCGGCAGAGAGGACGCTGATGCTGGGCCGGGAAGCTCTGTGTGCTAAGCCCTGGCCGGATATTCAGTGCACCTGCACGACCACAGCTCAAAGCCTAGTGTGTGCACAACCCCCTGGGGGGTCTGGTTCAAAAATGCAGGTCTCCGTGCAGCAGGTCTGGGCAGGACCTCAGATGCGAATCTGACCAGCTCCAAGGAGATGACAACGCCAATGGCCCACACCTCACACTTTGTCACTCCAGCCATTATATGTGCCACTTGCAAAATACACCATCATGACCAATTTTAAGCATAGGATCCGTAGGGTTAAGTACATTCCCACTGCAATGCAACCAATCTCCAGAACTCTTTCCCTCTTGCAAAACTGAAAGCCCACAGCACTCAACACCGCTCCCTGTGCTCCTTCCCCTCCCGCAGCCCCTGGCACCCCCCATTCTACTCTCATGACCTTGACTGTTCTGGGCACCTGGTTTATGTGGTGTTTTGTGTCCTTGAGGTTCATCCCTGTTCTGGCATGTCTCAGCATGCCCCCTGCCCCACCTTTTCCGTCTGCATTTTGCTTATTCTTCCCCGGTCTCTAGACATTTGGGTTGCTCCCACCTTTTAGCTATAGTGACAATGCTGCTATGGACAAATATCTTTTCAAGACCCCGCCTTCAAATCTTTGGGGCATATACCCAGCAAGGAAATTCCTGGGTCATGTGGCAATTTTATTTTTAATATCTCAAGGACCCGCCATACTGTTTTTTTCTGAGCCACTGTACGAGTGCCACTTATTCTTAAAACTTGACAGCACAGTGGACTCACACAGGGAGATTTACAAAGCACTGCTGCTTGGGTCCCTCCTTCAGAGTTTTTTAAAGTTCCCTAAGTGGTGCCAGTATGTTGCAGAATTGGGGAACAACCACTCTGCGGTCATTTGCTCTTCCTCGTGTTCTGAGCTGATGTGCTGGGGTGACTTGGTTCCAGCTAAGTGGGACTTGACAGTGAGGTCTGTGGAGTCTGCACTGCCACATGGTCTGTGCTCACAGCTCCCAGGCAGTGTCCCCCTCAATCACCAGCCTCACTGGGTCCCTGTCCTCATTAGCCATCAGCTAGAAGGTTTAACCATGACCCCAATGGCTTTGAAGTCAGACAACTTTAGAGCAGGGAGACCTCAATAATAACGCACTCCTTTTTTTTTTTCTTAAATTAAAAAAAGGGATCTTTACTTCAAAGGAAGCTTTACCTGGAGTCCCTTTATATAAAATAGATCAAAGCAGAATCACTCTGTTGACTTGGGAACCAGGGGAGGGAACCAAAGATCCCACCTACATGGTGCCATCACCATACCCCCGCTCACTCCCCATCTCTCCCAAGCCCCTCTCTAACCTAGCCCTCATCCTCACTTCATCCCTAAGAAAACAGAGGCCTAATCGCTCTCCATCTCCCAGGGGGGAGCCCCCCCTCCTCAGGCAGTGCCTGTTCTGAGTGAGCTTCAGGGCTGGCTGGCTGTGTTATGTCACAGTAAACCCTAAGCCATGTGACAGAACTGGGCAGACACCTCAATGTAATCCCACCCTATAAAAGTTCCTGTTGTACAGGGATTCTCCTAATTACTGTATTTTATTTTGAACCACAAAGTGCCGCTTGAGGAGGACACATTGGCAGGAAGTGGCTTCAATCAATTGTGGTTTCAGATACTTAGAGAGTCACCTGTTTAAATAAGGAATAAAGGAGTCAATGGAATTTAACCCTGATTCCCAAAGGAACGCCTTCCCAGATGCAAGTGTTTGACATTATTGAAAGGTCATTTTGAAAAGCTTTATGAGGAAGTAGTCACATATATGCCCCTATCAGATAAATGGGGTGGGGGACTGTCCTAATGCAATGGGTATTTGAGGCTTGGGATGCAATTTCCAATGGGGACATTATACAAGAATTCAAAATGACATCTCTCAACAACCACCATTGGCTGGAAGTGAAATTGTTACTCTGAAACTAACAAATTAGTTATAACGCACTCCTTTTTTCCCCTTAAATTAATAAAAGGGATCTTTACGCTCCCAGGCAGTGACCCCCCCAATCACCAGCCTCACTGGGTTCCTGTCCTCATTAGCCATCAGCTGGAAGGTTTAACTATGACCCCAATGGCTTTGAAGTCAGACAACTTCAGAGTGGGTAGACCAACACAAAAATAATTCTCATTCAAATATGACTGTTTTCTTGAAAAGGGAATTTAAAAAATGCAATATCCCTAAATATATGATTATTATTATTATTATTTGAGACAGAGTCTCACTTTGTTGCCCTCGGTGGTGTGCTATGGTGTCATATCTTACAGCAACCTCTAACTTTTGGCCTCAAGTGATTCTCTTGTCTCAGCCTCACAAGTAGTTGGGACTATAGGTACCCACCACAATACCCAGCTATTTTTCAAGGTAGGGTCTCACACTGGCTCATCCTGGTCTTGAACCTGTGAGCTCAGGCAATCCACCCACTTCAGCCTCCCAGAGTGCTGGGATTGCAGGCATGAGCCGCTGCACCTGGCCTCTAAATATATTATTTTACATAACATGCGATTTGACATGTGTGTAATTAAATGATGCAATCAGATGGTATATATAATACTTTTATCTATATCTCTAAATATACATGTATCCAAATGGCCAAGAAACATTTTGGCGGGATTTTCTTGCTGGGCAAATGAGAGATTATCTTAGTTCATGCCTGCTTTATATTTGGACATATATGGTATTGCTTACCCCAGTGAACTGAGATGTTATATCTAAATCGCATGTTTTATCCTTACCTATAATAACAGGAGTATTGTAGGGGAATTCTGCACTGGTAGGAACCATTTGGAGAATGCTGCTATCCACCATCCACATTTTGGTCTATAAAAATAACCCCTAAGATGTATTTCTTTGGGAATTTAGTGCCAAGGAAAGAGTACCTTTCAAAATTGGTATATTTCTACCTTTATGATAAAAAGAATTAGTAAACATTGTATCTCCCTTTTAACTCCACCTGCTACGAAGTTTGCTCTAAGTGTGATGACCGCACGGAGAAACCAGCGTGGGTTAACACCTTTGCTTTGTAGTTATATTTGCTTCTTTTTGTCAATGCCTTCATTTTCTTTCTACCTTTATTTGAAAACTTGAGATTCATGAATTCAAAGTACTCTCTCCTTCCCTCTACTGTATAACAAAAGCCTCAAAGAAATGGAGAATATAAATATCTCCTAAGTCAAGTAGATTTATGGGAAAACTCAGGATCCACTCCTATGCCCTCAAAACATTACAGCCTTGTAGTGTTTCCTAGAGACCCCATCTCTACAAAAAAGATTTAAATTTTTTTTAAAAGCTTAAAAATATATACTTAGCCAGGTACAGTAATGCATGCCCATAGTCCCAACTACTTGGGAGGCAGAGGGAGAAGCATCACTTCAGTTCAGGAGTTCGAGGTTATAGTGAGGTAGGATTGAACCACTGCATTCCAGCCTGGGTGGCAGAACAAGACCCTACCTCAAAAAAAAAAAAAAAAATGGTAACCTTCCTGTGACAGTGAGGTGTGAGGTCTGACTCTGAGGCACCCTTTCTCTTTAAGCTGTTAAGGATCTGTAAGGCTCACTTATGCATTAGAAGGATGAATATTTTCCTTTAGGGGCAGAAGTTTATAACCTTAAGAACTTCCAAAGGTGCTGGGCACAGTGGTTCATACCTATAATCCTACCTAGCCCTCTGGAGAGGTCTTGATTGGGTTGGGGAGATTGCTTGAGTTCAGGAGTTCAAGATCAGCCTGAGCAAGAGTGAGACCCCATCACTACTAAAAATAGAAAAATTAGCCAGGTGTGGGCACCTGTAGTCCTAGCTACTTAGGAGGCTGAGGCCTAAGGATTGCTTGAGCCCCAAGAGTTTGTGGTTGCTGTGAGTTATGATGCCACAGCACTCTACTCAGGGTGACTGAGTGAGACTCTGTGTCAAAAAAAAAAAAAAGAAGGGTTCCTTTCTTTCTGAAGGGTTCCATTTTGTAAAGTCAATGCGGGAACTACTTTTCAGGGTGCACCATGCTCACCACGTTTCCTGGGGCTCGCATGTGACCATTCATCACCTTCTCAGGCCGCTTGAATTATTTCCTCTATGAGGATTGCTTAGTTGGTGGGACCTGAGGCTGCTCTTGGTCATTTTGGCCACCACTGGTGGAGAGCCCACCTGAGACAGAAGCTCTGGATCTAGCCAGGCCTGAAGGCATCTACCCTGGGACTTTTCAATTGCATCTGTCAAAAAAAAAAATAAAATAGGCATTTTTGCTTAATTCAGTTTAAATTTGGCTTATGTCACTTATAACAAAGAGTCCTGAACTAACAGACCCCCAATATTCACATATTTACTTACTCCTTCTACAAGTGTATCCGGAGCACCGATCATACACCAAGCACCACGCTAGGCACAAAAACTTCTCCCCTGCCCCCAGGGAGCTGGATCAGTCCCACGGGTTAGGCATCAGGAATGGAAGAAGTCATTTTCCAATGACCAGTAACACTCATTGTTCAAAAATAAGGTTACTATTCGCCTTCCTTGCCTTTAGCTCTAATCCTACAATGGTGAACAAGATCTTTTATTTCACTTTGATGGTTCTCTAGCTTATGACCATTTAATGAAAAATCTTTTTCTTGATGGGCCTACAAGTGATGAATAACCAAATAAATTCAGCAACTCCTCAGACCTTCACTGGGCACCGTCCTTATGCAACTCCTTGAGTTAAGTCTATGAATCCACAGGACAAGGCCTTCTGCAGATGGCACTCCCAGAAAAAACTTCACTGGCCCATTGCAGGACACACCACAGGGGGACATACTGAAGGCAAGGGCTCACCTCTTCAGGGAACCAGGAAGGAGAGGGCAGGTCGACTTCCTGGGAGCCAGACTCTACTCACAGGGCAATCTGGGTCTGAAGTCTCCTCTTAACACCTGCTGGAGGGGCTGAGTGGGGTCAGGAAACCTGAGTCTGATCTCAGCTCTGTCCATGACCAGCTCAGTGACTTGGGGCAAGTTACCTCTGTTTCACGTTTATAAAATCAGTGTTAAATTAGCCAGGCTCATCATTCTCTTATCTTTGTTTTGTCTCTTTGTTCAATTATAGTCTTTAGATGGCACAAAACTCATACGGGTCCACAATCCATATTCTACCACTTTTCAAATTTAAAAAGCTCTGAAATCTAGAAGTTATTTTGTGGGGGAAGGGCAGGAGGACTTGATTTGGCAGCAAACCTTGGCCTGAACTGACACGAGGCTATTTATAATCTTTATTATCCCACTTAGCGTGAATATTTATACATTTCACCACAGGAATATTAATGGGCTTGTTTACAGGGTGCTGCGCCAGACTCTACTAGGAATGTCTGTAACACACAGAATAAACAGCACATTGCTTTTCTAAAAAAATGTTTTTAATCTGAATTCCCTAAAACTCCCAGCCCTCATAGTTTTGAGTAAGGTGTGTACAAAGTCACCATACCTGTAGCCCAGCCAATTTGTGATGATCCACAAAAGAAGTCACTTGTCTCCCCAGCTTGTCCACACTGCACCTTTCTTGTCCCAGGACTCTGCCTCCCAAGCCCCTTTTTATAAAACTCAGTCGAGGCTGGACATCCTCGTCTGACAGTGGTTCCAGTTGGGACAATCTCCTTTGCCTCTTCCCTTCATGAAAATATCCCCTTCCCTTTGGCAACATCCGTGGCTCTGTGGGTAGGGACGCTGGGCACATACACCCAGGCTGGCAGGTTCAAACCCCGCCTGTGCCAGCCAAACAGCAATGACAACCACGACAACAACAACAACAACAACAAAAACAACAAAATAGCCAGGTGTTATGGCAGGCACCTGTAAGTCCCAGCTACTTGGGAGGCTGAGGCAAGAGAATCACTTAAGCCCAAGAGTTTGAGGCTGCTGTGAGCTATGATGCCATGGCATTCTACCGAGGGTGCCATAATGAGACTTTGTCTCAAAAAAGAAAAAGAAAAGAAAATATTCCCTTCCCTTTGGGGCTCTGTTCTCTGCACAGGATCAGGAGCAGATTTAGTAAAATAAGTTGTGCAAAGAACAGATGAGGGTATTAGTTTACCCTCTGGGGACAAGATACTTGTGGCTCAGCCGCCTGTGGCTCAAGCAGCTAAGGCATCAGCCATATACACCTGAGCTGGTGGGTTCGAATCCAGCCTTGGCTCACCAAACAACACTGACAGCTGCAACCAAAAAATAGCTGGGTGTTGGGGCAGGTGCCTGTGGTCCCAGCTACTTGGGAGGCTGAGGCAGGAGACCTGCTTGAGCCCAGGAGTTGGAGGTTGCTGTGAGCTGTGATGCCACAGCACTCTACCCAAGGTGACAGCTTGAGGCTCTGTCTCAAGAAAAAAAAAAAAAGATATCTGCTTTTGTAATAGGTGTAAAGTTTTTCATTTTTTATTTTTCACTGGGGTAAAATATACAACATAAAATTTACCATCTTATCCATTTTTAAGTGCACAATTCAGTAATGTAAAGCATAACATAGTCACACTGTGGTACCTCCAAACTCCACTTCCCCTCTCCTCAGCCCCTGATAGCCGCCAACCTATGTTCCGTTTTATGAATGGGACTACTCTAGATAGCTCATTCAGGTGGAAATACACAGTATTGGTCCTTTTTGTGAATGGATTATTTCACTTAGCATAATGTCTTCAAGTTCATCCATGTTGTAGCACGTGACAAATTCATTCGTGGGCTGAGTGGTACCGCACTGTGTGGGTACACCATGCTCTGCTGATCCACCCATCTATGGTGCTTGGGCTTCTCCCATCTTCTGGCCGCTGTAAACATGGGTGCACTGTCACAGACACACGTTTTCCCTCTTCATTTACACCCTTGTGAGCACAGCATTTTGATCCCTCCTCTCTCTGCCATTATGGCCCCAGAGAGAAGGGGAAATAATGTTGACTTGGAAAGGAGTTTCCTTGGAAGAAAGAAAGAAATGGAGGTCTACCTTTGCCGCCCTCAGGATTCTAGCAAGAGGAAGGAGAAAGCTCACCTCATTATCTGCACCTCCAGGGGAGGTGGAAGGGAAAGGATGAATGTTTAGCAGGTAGATAACCGGTGTAGGCGGCCTGGCCTTCCCTGCTTGGACCAAGGTCTGGAAAGGAGCAGACACGCTAGATTCTAGAGGACGGGACTGCACCAGGAATGTTGGCCGGGCTGTGGGAACAGTGCCTGTGACCTAGTGGCCTGTCTCCCTGGGCCTGCCAAGAGATGACAACTATAGGGTCATTCCCAAAGTGTTCTGGGCAGCTGTACAGCAACAGTGAACAGTGGCTAGACATGTAAGCCCGAGGCAGAACCTTTGGGTTTGTGCAGCAAAAATCTCATAAGTCCAAGGACAAAAAGGACAGAAGATGTTTTAGAGCTGATGGGTGAGCCAAAACTCAGAGTCAAGAGGAAGAGGCCCCCTAAGTGGGGACCTCACAACCCTGGGAAATCCCAGGCAGCAATGGGGACAAAGATATTCATAAAGACCAAAAGAGGCTTGTCACCCCTTCACGGCAGGGAGCAGACCAGAGCAGCCACACTGCCACAAGGATGGGGACATCATCCAGTTGACTCCTCAAATAAGCAAAGCGCCCTCACCCCACTGCCGTGAAGACACAGTCAGCGCCTGTCACCCCACATTCACCATCTTTGCTGGCAGCTGCTGATGCTCTGAGAGGGCTGCGGAGAGGCAAAGCGGTCCTTTAGGACTGTTGGTGCAACGCCCGGCCGGCCCCCTGGGTCAGCCAATTACCCAGCTGCTAGCAACAGGGTGGTTTTCCCAGGAGTGTCCTTGTGCTGTGGGAGCTGCCACACCTGAAACACCTAGGAGGTTTCCAGGTCCACCCCCCCTGCCTGAGGGCAGCTAATGGCCTACAGATGTGAACGAACAGAAAGCTGATCTCTTTGTCTCAAGGTGGGGCCAACTCCCTGGCCCCTCCTGAGCCACACTGGGTCAGGCAGAAGCTGATTCCACTTGGCCTCTCCTCTTCCCTGGCTAAGCCACATGCACCCAAATCCTGGTCTCAGGCTCTGCCTCCAGGGAACCCCAAACCAAGACTAGTTTGTGTGTCCCTGTACCCTCCTGGATGGAGGCGCCCAAGAGTAAAGAAGTATTTTCTTTGCACATGTAAATGTAGCGAGAGTGAGTCTGGGTTGACTCCACATGTAGTTAACATCTTCAGGCAAATGGGACTCCTGGCAACTTCACAGGCCCTGAATAAGGCCTCAGGAGAGACCCTCTGGACAGTGGCCATTCTGCACTCCCCTTGGCCACAGGGAAGACAAGCAGGGGTTGCGTGCTGACCTCTAACACAGACCTCGCAAGAGGCTTATTCTCAGATCCCCCACAACCAGGTTGCCAGATTCAGGAAACAAAAATACAAGATGCCCAGTTAAATGTGAATTTCAGATCAATACTAAATAACTTTTTAGTGTAAGTCTGATCCAAATATTTCACAAAACATACCAAAAAAGGTTATTTGTTGTTGATCTGACACATACCTCTCACTGGGTGTTTTGATTTCATATGTAACCCTTTCCTGCACAGCCTGGCTGGCAGAAGCCCTCAGATCCTCCCAGGCTCCTGCCCATGGGCCTCCACTAAGCTGCAGGGGTCAGAACTTCTGCTCTGTGAGGCTGGCCTCCTATTCCTCCCTCTCTGGATCTGATGAAGGCTCCAGGCGGACATGACTCAAAGCAACAGGAGAATTTGAGTGACAACACACAGCCTGGAAGGTCACTGCAGCAGGACAACATGCCACTCAGAAGTCGCCTCAAAGACAAATGCTAGTTTGAATGTCAGCTTGTCCCTGCTCACATGAAAAGAAGGTCTGGTGCCAGCCTGGGCTCACATAGCGACTAGATGCAGGGTTTGGATCTCCGGAAAAACGAAGCCACATCTCACTGGCCGAGTAAGGGAGTTCACGCTGGTCGAGAACCAACTACACGGCTGACTCTGTATGGCCAGTGTCACACATAGCCCTTAGAATTAATTTTGCAACAGCAGAGAATTATTCCTATTTTGAGAGATGGGAGACTGAGGCAAAGAGGATTGCCTATCTAGTTAAAGGCAGTGACAGGCTATAAGCTGAGGTCTAGGCGGCTCCAAAGCCCAGCTCTTCCCCTCCAGGATAGTAATCAGGGCAACAAGGACAATTTCAGCAGCTGTTGTCCCTGCCCTGTCCATGTCCTCCCCAGGGCTCATGGTTCCCACAACAAGTGCCTGTGGCTCTCTGCCCTGCAAGTGGGCAGGGCTGGACCACTAGGAGGAGACCCCTGGGAGCAGCCTCCAGCAAGGACGACATGAGTAGATGGAGAAGTATCCACCCCACATCCCTCAGGTGGGGCAGCTCTGGGCTGGGTCTCCTGTCACCCCCCAGATATCCCCAGTGGGGTGGAGCCTCTATTGCTCATGGCAGTAACCCACTCAGCGCCACCTTCCCTTCCTCATCTCCCCTCCTCACTGCTTTCCATGACCTGGATCCCTTTCCAAATCCACAAGTTGCATTGAAATTAGATTCTCAGCATCAGAGACGCTGAAACCCAACCCAAGAGCAACTCCTGCTTTATTCAGGCTTACCAACACACTGCACTAAACTCTTCACAAGTATTGTCTCACTTAGTCCACCTATCCATGTGATGATGTAGGTTTTATTATTATCCCCATTTCACAGATAAGATACAGTAACTGACCCAAGATACTGCCAGGCCTCAACCCAACCTATGCCTTAGGTTGATAATTGCATTCTCAACTACTGAGGTGTTAAGCAGGGCTTCCATTGGATTTCTGGGTAATTGTTTCCTCTTTTTCTAGCTCCAGACTGAATTCCTCTACTTGGGTACAAATACAAACAGGGGCTATAGCAGTTGGCTGTCAGCCAGCCTGGGGACATCTTGTGGTATAGGTGGAGCTGTGCAATTGTGTGGTGTTTTAAGCATTGCATTCATTAGGGCTCATATACCTGTGTTTTCCTCTTGTTCTTTGTGGGAGAGAATGCCTCGCCCAAGATCTCAGCTCCTTTATTCCTCTGCCCTCATGTTCTGTGCACCCTGCCCTTGCCTACTGGGCCTAGCACAGTGGTTCCAGTGCCTTCTAAGGACCCAGTACTTCATGTCTCTGGCTGTGAGGGGTATGTGTGTCTCTTAGTCTCAAGTCAGAAATTAGCACTAAGTGACTTGCCTGATCATCCCCAAAGCATAGATCCTTTAAAAAAAAAAAAATCACTACACTTGCAGGCTTTGACTTCAGAAAGGGGGGCTCAGGAAGAAAGTTCTTTATTTCTGATTTGTCTTCATTCAAAGCCAAATTCTCAATGTCATAAAGAAAGTATTTCCCAAAATTGTCATTGCTTTCTTTGATTGCATTAGCATCTGAGCATTATCTTGCAGAGGGTATAGGAAGGAGTTTCAGTAATTTCTGGACACCTTTTGGTGTTTCGTAGCCATCAAAAGATAAGCTTATTCATTTGTAAATGCATTCTTGGACAAGGATCATAAATGGATTCCCTTAGGAGGAAAAGAATTTGCATTTCTTGACCTGGGCAGGGTGGTGCTTTGCTCCTTCTGGGATCACCCTCAACCACAGATTGTGAGGTAACAGTTTAAGCTGAAAGAGTTCAAAATTTCAATGACCTTATTAAAATCAGGGACACTTTGAGTATCTATTGAAAGTTTAGATCAGGGGTTACAAATACAATCCCCCCCCCCCTTTTTTCCATTTTAAGTGAAAGAAAAATCAGTGAGGAAAAACAGTGCAAGGGCAATGATAAACTATGACTGACATTTGAAAAACATTGGGGAGGTCACGAAAGTGGTATGGACTGTGAGTTATTTGGGTCCTATATCCCATCTAACAAAGGTAGCCCCCCTCTGGAATGTGGGTCCCAGATAGCTAGATGTTGTGCATTTATTCGAGAGGCCCTAAATTTAGATTTTTATATACAAGTTCCCAAATTTTCTTTCTTTTTTTGTTATTTTTCTTTCTTTTTTTATTTTTTTATTAAATCATAACTTTGTACACTGATGCATTTATGGGGTTCAAGGTACTACTTCAATATACAATGTGAAATGCTTACATTGAACTAAGTAACACATCCATCACAATTATAACTCATTTCTTAATAGTTTTGAAATGTACCATTGCATCATGCACATTAGGTGAGGTCCCCCCAAATGCCCTCCTTCCTCCTATATCCCCCCAAATTTTCTATGTTGGGCAATAATTTAAACATTTGTAATACTATGCAGACCCAACAAAACAAAGTCATGCTACCTGTTTGCCTCTGCTACTATAGAACTTCCTTCCAGAAAAATGCCTGCTTGCACATATAAATACAATTTGACAACATGTTTTGTGGACCAAGGACCTTAGGTCAAGTTTCAACTCTTAGGAAAACCATCTTGGACATGGTTTCCCTTGGACACATTCTGACCTTTCCCACAAAGATCTACAAACAGGTACTGCCTGTCTAGCCTTTACCATACTTCTGTCTTCCCACTCAGTGGCCAGACGTTGCTCCCAGCATCTGTCCTTAAATCCTTACATGGATTTCCATCTCAAAATCATCCCCTGGTAAAGGCTTGGTTTCCAGCATGTATAAACTGTCTGGGTCGGGGCCCTGTCTCTTCACTCCAGTTGACCTGTGGGTGCTAGTAGCATTTAGATGTCAGCTACACACACATACCCTGCTCATAGTTTCTATTTCTCTGCACAGACTTTGGGGCGAGTCACATGGATATGGCCAAAGACACACTTATGTCGCCCTTCCTTCTTCATACGGAAAACTTGAAAAAGTCCTCCTTACCATTCTGCACTCTGAGCCACTATTATTACCTCCTTAAATGCTATTTCTGTCTGAGTAGCAGTGCAGAGGTAGGAGAAACACGCCAGGTCATGGCTGGACCTGTATTTGATCTTGGCTTTGCCCCTTACTTGCCAGACACCAGAACCTGATCCTACTTCTCCATCCCTGCCAGCTTACCATGGATGGGCTAGCCACCAGCCATTATCTTATTTAATGACAAAGCTATGAGGCAGGAACTCATTTTAGCCCCATTTTCCAGGTGAGGAAATAGAGACTTAGTGTTTAACAGCATGTCCAACTACACGGTCTGGCACAATGTATTCAAGCCAAAACTTGAATTTTTCATGCTTAGCTAATGCCTGTGAGTTCAGCTAACTAACCCATGACTGCTTTTCTCCTCTTGATGTATGTGGGTCCTGATGATGCCCGTACTGGCTCATTGAGTGGCTGAGAATGGGGCTTATATGTGCTGCCCAGACTAAGAAGGGTCTTTCCTTAAAAACAAGATTATAATGATTACCCTCACATCAGCACACCTCAGCCCTGATGCACAATCTCTCCCTGGATTTAAAGTGCATGCCTGGGTCTGGGAACTTCACTTTACCTTCAGCCTGTCCTGCCTGGTGCTGACTCTGGGGAGTTTGGCCAAGCTTCCAGTCTCTTCAGTCTCACTGATGCCGTCATCATTCTGGTTGGATGGCTGTGTTTTTCTAAGTCCAGGCCCGCAAAGCTTTCTGCATTTCTCAATATTTTTCTGACTTGGGTCTGAGTCAGCAAGGGGCATGTTCCAGGCAGGGGTCAGGCACCCTGGGTGCCAGGAAAGCCCAAGAGCTGTCATGTGGGGATATGTGCAAGAAAGGAAAACAACCTCCACACCAGACAGAAGGAGCACATCATCTGGTGGGGGCTGGTAAGAGGCACGTCACCAGCATAGCAGCTGGGGATAATGCCAGTGCTAATTAGTTGCATGACCTTGGCCAAGTCACTTTCCTTTTCGTGGTCTCAGTTGCTTCATCTATAAAATGGGGGAAGCAGAGTTAGGTTACCAATTTTCTAAACAATAGCCTCCAATCTTCACCGCATTCTTAGGGATTCACGGTGCACTACAGCTTATTTAAGGCTCTGACAAGCCCTGCACAGCAAAGGAACTGCTGACCTGACCTGACCTTCTTTGACCACACAGCCTTTTAAGTTAAATCAGTGAACATCCTTTGAACCAGTATTCTATGGAACTTGTCTTGGCTAATTTTCAAGCTTCCTCTGGCACTAAAGATCTTCAATTTGACAGCCCCTGGAGGTCTGTGCTGGGGAGCAGGAGGCGTGGTTGGCTGTGGAATTTATAAGGCTCCTACTCTCCGCTTTCTCAGCTATCACGAGAGGACTCTAACACCTGCACTTGTGGCCAGCTGGGGTAACTTTTTGGCTTCCCAACAGTTCTCCTTCCTAATTTTCTTTTTCTCTTTTTTTTTTTTGAGACAGAGTCTCACTATGTTTCCCTCAGTAGAGTGCTGTGCTGTCACAGCTCACAGTAACCTCCAACTCCTGGGCTGAAGCGATTCTCTTACCTCAGCTTCCCAAGTAGCTAGGATTATAGGTGCCTGCCACAACACCCAGCTATTTTTTTGTTATAGTTGTCTTTGTTGTTTAGCAGGCCTGGGCCAGATTCAAACCTGCCAGCCCCAGTGTATGTGGCTGGCGCCCTAACCACTGAGCTACCGGTGCTGAGCTTTCTTTCTAATTTTCCATGGAGAATCATCCCTTTCTGCTTCCATTCTGTGTGACGTGGGTGGGGCCTACCTTACCACTTGGCTCTGGGGGCATACACATGACCAGCCCTGGCCAGTGAGTTAGCACGTTCTCCTGGCCACAGTGACAGCCTTGTTGTGGACATGTGACCCCACCTGGCACTTTTGCTGGAAAGATCAGGAAAGAAATGCTACCTCCTTCCTGCTTGGGTTGCTAAGCCAAGGAGCAGCTATTTCTCTATTTGGGGGAGAACTTACCACAGAAATCCTGAGGGAAGGTAGAACCGAAAATGGGAACAAAGAGTTTCTTGACATCACTTGAGGGCCTGGATACAGCTAGTCCTGAAGCCATATATGTTCTAATCAATTCTTTTCTTTTTAACTAGTTTGAATTTGCTTTCCAATCCTATAACTGAAAGAGTTTCGCCTCACCAATTTTACAAGGGGCATGATGATGAGAATCCAATGTTAAGAAAAGGCCCGGGCTTTCAAGCTTGGTGAAGCAATGCCTGAGAAGTGATCGGGAGGGAGTATGGGCTGGTTACGCATGGTAGTGTGTGGGCACGTGCCCAGGTGCCGGGGGGAAGGGACTGATCACATGAACTTCAGCAGTACTGCGCAATGCTTAACCCAATGGAAGATGCCCATTCTGGCGGTGCAATTGGAGGCACTGCAACACCCAATCTGTGCACAGAGTCGGCTCTGACAGGACGTACCCTAACATAGCTTTGCTGTCTGTAGACCCATAGTCTTGGCATCTCCGGGCAGTTTGTTAGGATGCAGAATCTCAGCCTCCACTTCAGACCTACTGAACCCACATTAAACCAGACCACGGTTGGCCCAAGTGCACATTCAAGTTGGAGAAGCATCACACCGAGGTCTTTTACAGTGACTGGCCTCATGCCAAGGTGGCTGGGCTGCCATCAGTTCCTCCTTGTGTGCACTTGCTGCCCTGCCCTTCAAGATGTGGCCATTTCCCCTCTTTTACCTGGGCTCTCAGCCTGGGACTTAGACCAACAGAAGGTGCAGGAAATTATGCTGCCCATTCTGGGCCTCGCAGCTCTGCTTCCTCGCTCAGAAGCCAGCTGTCATATATAGTCAGCTGACTGACCCTGAGACCCCCACGCTGCATGGAGGTGTCACCTGGAGGGCCCATGAGTCCAGCTGTATAAGGCCTTCTGGGGCCACCTAGTCCAGCCCAGCCTGAATGCAGTGGAGTGACCCTCACTGACCAACATGGAGCTTAGCCCTGCCCAAATCTCTGACCTAAAGAATTAGCAGAAATTACTAACCTTTGCTGTGTCAAGCCCTTCTGTTGGCATTATTTTGTTACACAGCAGACAGTCACTGAAGCAGTGACAGTTTCTCTCCCTCACTATAGGAGGCGCCTGTGGAGGAGCCATCTGCAGGTCCTCACTCTCCCTAGACACTGTGCTGAGCAACTTCCACCTGCCGGGCACTGTCCCAGGCACAAAAGTGGAGTGACAGGGAGAGCAGCCCACATCCCTGAGCTGACAGGATGGCACTCTTATCCAAGGAGAGGGCAGTAAACAAGAAAACACACAAACACAGGACCTTCTGAGAGATAAGGGGCAATCTGGAGTGGGGCTGGGGGATGCTATTAGATAAAACAGGGCAGGTCTCTCCAGGTGGACACACCTGATCCAGGGCCCTCGTGTTGAACAGGAGGGGCAAAGTGGAAACCAATCAGAGGAAACAGTGGCACCAGCAGAGAGAAGAGCAAATGCAAAAATCCAACAGCATGAAGGTCTGAGAGGTGGATGCGAGGGACAGGGAGGGCTGGGGGAGCAGGGATGAGGTGAGAGATGAAGTTACAAAGGTCAGCAGGGGCCAGGGCTGCAGTGTCCAGCTAGGCAGCTCCTAGACCCCATGGCTATGTAATCTAAACCTCAATGAAAATGGAAAATGCAGTTCCTCAGCTTCTCTAGCCTCATTTCAAGAGCTCAGTGGCCCCATGTGGCTAGTGACAGCTGCCTTGGACAGCACTGATCTACAACATTCTCATCTTTCTAGAAAGTTCTACAGACCAGAGCTGACTATACAACAAATCAGAAGTGAACCAGGTCCGAAATTCAAGGTCAGGCCATGTGACATTGGGCTTGGTGTGCCATTAAATCCTTCAAGGTTCCGATTTTCCTCAGGGTTAGAGGCTCTTCCAGCCCAACAGTGGTTCTAAATTATCCACAGTAAGAAGTCAAGTCTACAAACAGATGAACTCAGGTCTCACCTGGAGAGCACAATCAGGGCCTCATCCACGGTAACTGGCAGCAAAGAGGTCTGTTTATCTGACTTCTTTGCAACCTCATTTACACTGCCAATTTGGGGCTCCCTGATGTGAAAAAAGAACAGAGCGTGGCTACTATTTCAGGGCAACACGCAGAAGGGAAATTGCCACAATTAGCTGAAGCTGATTTCGATTAGCATATTTTCTTGGTGGGTGCATAACATCTGTTAGTGTGGAAACAGTACCATGTCCTGTCCCATCGGAGGGTGAGGCCCAGGCAGTGAACCAGGCAGGTCAACAGGGAGTCTGACCTCAGCCAGGACTAAGCCTGGGGGGGCAGTTTGTCTCAGGGAAATGATAAGAGAGGAAAATGCTTCCTCACGCAAGTTGAGAGGCAGCAGATGGAGACGTTGGTTCTCCCTGGGGCTGTCCAGACCTGCTCTGCTGTTTAGTGCTTGTGACATCTCCACAAGTACCCCAACCTCTGGGACACTTACCTAACTGACCCCCTCTGAGAAATGGGAATGATGACACCAACTTGAGGGAGTTAGCAGGGAGCACATGAAATATCTCTGGGAACCCACAGCCCGCAGGAGATGCTCAGTAAGCTGGTGGCTGAGTCATCTTCTGGACAGGGAAGTGCCAGGTGAGTAGCCAGATGGGCACAGGCATTGGATTAGCACTCAGGTCCTAGTCCTCTATTCATTCATCCAGCACGTGTTAACTCTGCAAATTGGTCCCGTGCCCTTGACCAGCCTGGGTTCCTCTTTCCTACCTGGGGAACAGGGAACGGATCTCTGCATTCCCTTCCAGCTCTCCCTGCCTAACCTAAGTTGACCCATCTAGATTGAAGCATGGAGGGTGGGCAAGTTATTGAGACCCATAAACCTATAATTTTGGCTTTGGAAATGGCTTTGGAAGATGTCGTGGTCCAGCTCTCACCTGACAGCAAGAACCCTGTTTCGCCAGCTGTGCTGACAGAAGGTCCCCAGCCCAGCTGCATGCTCTTGCTGCCTTGTAAAACTGCCCATTCTATTTTCAGAGCACTCTGACACAGGGGACAGTTCATGTAGAGTGAGTACACATTCCATGTTAATGCCCCTCTTTGAATGTGGCACCCAGAACACAACACAGTCCTCAGTCTCTATGTCTGTGACATGGGCTCTAGGCACCTGCCTCTCAGAGGCCTAATGCAGAGCAGTATGTGGCTGTACCCAGGGCAGAAAGTGGCATTTGCTCCCTCCTCTGCAAATGAGGGCTGCCCCAGGTCATCTAGGACTGTAGCTCCTCTAACTCTAACCCCTGTACTGCTTTCTCTTTTTCAATGGGGCCTAAGATGGGCTAGAATGTTATTGGCATGTTTGGTGAACTGTTGGTGTCTTGGACTCACAAAGTAGACATTGGCTTTAGCCCATCACGTGTAAGACAAAGGAAGGCTGGCAAAGCCTGAGAGTCAAAGACTTCCCGACCTCCACCTCCCTCTCTGCCCTACAGAGTTGGGTCAAGCCAGAAGCCCTCTCAAAATTATGGGACCCCTGTAGAAACCTCTCCTGCAGGCGTAGGGCTGTGCCACTGCTGTGTAGACCTACAGGCACTCACAGGTGGCAGATGGCCCATCTGGATGCATGAAACCCAGGGACGCAGAGGTTGTGGGAACATACTCAGAGGCCACAGAGGAGGAGGCTGGCTCCTCCTTGTACCCCACTGTTTGCTATAGAAGGTCCCGGGGCCTCAAGCCACCCTTAACCTGTTGTTGGCGGCCCAGTTGGGAGAAGTCAGCATCCTCTCAGCAAGACAGCTTTGGTCTCTCCCACTAGCCCCATCACCCCTCCCATTTCACCTACTTTCCTGGTGTTCTAATCCATCTACCCACTTCCTGTTGCCACCCAAAGCTCTCTTACTGTAACAAAAGGCAAGGAAGAGATTTAGCACACCAGAGGGTCACAGGAAACTGGATTTTAAAATGGCCAGAGTGCGCATATCACCCACTAACACTCTTGGTCTTGGCTGATCTTGGAAGGTAAGCAGGGTCAGGCCCTGTCAGTACTTAGATGGAAGTCCACCTGTGAATATTGGCTATAAAAATAAATTAAAAAAAAATTAGCCAGAGCAAGAGGGCAATTTACATAAAAGAAGGACTGACTGGCATAGACATTGGCTTTAGATTCCCTCACAGCACTGTGAGCCGTCTCTGCTTGCGCTGCTATAAGTGTGCTGTTTGGCCAATGGCTGCCTCTGACCTTGATTAGGGCCTAGGAGCGCAGCTCTAGTGAATTTGCCATTGGAGAGCCTGGCCTCTCTGCCCTGGGGTGTCTATCGAGAGCACAGGTGACCTTTGCCTGGGAGCTAGCTCAGGTGGCAAACTGAGCAGATGTGACTAGAGTACCACCTGCTGCAGGAGGTCACCCTGCAGGAAGAGGATGGAGGAAGGGGTGTGATAGGGGAGTCAGCTTTCCTAGGAGGAGTTTCAGGCTTGTCCCGGCAGGTCCCGGCCACCAGTTTGCCCTACCCAATCCTGTGCGAGTATGAGACCCTGAAGTGCTAAGCAAGCCAGCTGCTGGTGCTTGGGGGAGTTCTGAATACTCACCATCTTGTGCACGGATAAGCCAGCTTCAGCCAATAGCTCGCCTTGGTTGCCTGGATCTGAAAGTGCTAAGCTTATGTCCTGCGACCATGGGGCAAACCAGTCCCCAGATCCTGAATGGACCACATTGTGATGTCATACTCCTGGGGGGTCCCACAGGAAACCCTGCTGCTGTGGCCACTGGCATCAGGGATAGGGCAGGTCGGGAGCGACTGCCCCTCCAGAAGATAGGGACACATCTGGGCAGCAATGAGGGGGTGTCCACTACACAGAGAGCATCAGCCTGGGAGGCAGCTTGTGAAACCACCCGTCACCACTAGCTGCTCCTCTTCCTACGCCCGGCCTGGACTGACTTGATTAAACCAAGCCTGCCTTTTATACAGTTTTCCCAGGCTGATATAGGAGGGAACCTCCAACTACACATTTTCTATAATTGCTTTAAAATTCCAGGGAAGCTTCTCCTCCGACTGATACACCCCGGACTTTACCACCCACCTGGTGTGGCCTCAAGACAAGCAAAATAATTTAAATATTGGCTCAGGAAAACAAAAAGAAACATAAATTTGCTGCCCCTTTACCTCCACCCCAAGTTACACAGAATGTCTTCCAGATGACCTTCCACAGCATATATGCCAGGCTGCCTTCTATTGTTGGTCATTGATAACTATTATTAGACTTAATAAACCTATCAAGAAAAGAAAAAAAATCACTAAAGGGGCAATGTACAAAACATTCCTTGGAGGCTCCAGCCCCCTTTTATCACTGGTGCTTGGGGCTGGGGGCAGGAAGCATTCTAACCAAAGAGCAAAGGGCTCTCCTTTGGAAACGGCTAGGTTGCCCCAAATTTTATAGTGGCTCACAAACGTCAGGGTGCATTAGAATCACCTAATCACATGGAGGACTTCTTAAAGATAGATCCCTGGGCCCCACCCTGGAGCTCTTGACTTGGTAGGTCTGGAGTAGGGCTCAAGAATTCACGTTTCTAACCAGTTCCCAGGTGACGCTGATGCAGTTGATTGTAGGACCCAAGCTTCAAGAGCATGCAAGGATGTTGGTCTCCTGGGTTTGATCCTAAAATGGCACCGCCAGCTGATGGAAGGATTCAGGGGGTGTTGGAGAACAAACGGGAGTTGTAGCTTTGGGGCCAAAGCTGGTTGAGCTGAGTTCAACTAACATGGTTTATTGAGGATCTGTTCATTACCAGGATTGAGTCAGGTGCTGGGGAGGCTCAGCTGACACTGTTGGTACCTTGCCCATGGCCTCTGGCCTTATATCTTCATTGCACAAAGTTAGCCTGACTTTTAGCTGCCAGCACCTGCGTCTCTGAGCATGCGGGTTCCTCCAGCTATTGAAGCCTACCCTGCCTGTGAGCAGGGCAACTGCAAGTATAAGAAATTAAAACTTACCTAGTAACTGGTGAGAGTTATTGGTTGAGGACATTTGGAGGTGTGTTCTGCACCATCTTCCAGAAGACCTGGCCTTAGGTGCCCACCTGGTGAGTGGCTTGAAAACACGCCTGATATTGCTGCTGCCCTTACTGCCTCACCTTCCCCCAAACTGTGTTTCTTGGGAGCAATCTGCAAATAAACTACTTTCACTCAAACCCTTGTCTTAAAACCTGCTTCTGGGGAACCTAAACTAGGACATCATGATTAGGGAATAGTGTTTGTCCTTGAGAAGTTCACATCTGGTGGGGGGGGGGTGTCATAAACTGGCTTGTCACACTTGGGAATTTCTGGGAATTGCTGGTGAGTGTCCAGGCTCCGAGCAGATGCAAGCCTTCTTCTGGTTGCCCTTTGGAGTACCAGTAAGGACATCTTGAGGAGGCAGGGAAGCTGATACACTCAGGAGGAGGCCTGACGACCTGGCCCAAAGACCTTTTCGTCCACACAGGGAGGCCGGAATCAGTGTTCTGAGGGCGACACGTGTTCTCCCTGCTTTCCATTGCCTGGTCCTCCTGAAATAGGAATATGAAGGCAGAGCTTGCATCACATAAAATACGGCTCTGGCTGACACTTGGTGGGGAGTGTCAGATGCTTAGAGAGGGCTTGCTAAGGGCCTCTGCTGCTCTGTTAGGATCAATGTGCTTTTTCCTAGGTGCTCGACCCAGCACCATGCTATGCTCAGCCTCCCACCTGCAGTGGCGGGATTAATCGAACTCTTCCATTGCCTTTGCTGTGGGCCTTAGTTCCCACCCCAGCTCCTCCCGTATTCTCCTCCCACCACCACCATCCTCATCAGCTCTCCTAGAGTGCCCCACAATGAGCATGCGATCCCAATGACAATGCTGAGTATGGTGAGAAAATATTCTTCAGGTCCAGGTTCCCAGCCCCTCCAATCAGACACTGCATGTACAGAAATTCTAGAATTGCCACTCAGTGGACCAATTGCTGCCGAGCGTGTTACCTTCACAGGTCATTCTTAGGGGGTAAGACACCCAGTTTTTCTTGCTCCACATTTCAACTTGCCTACTGTACCAGAGCATTGTTTCAACAACAGTATTAACCTTTACAGCGTTGCCCAGGACTCAGAAAATAATTGGCTACAATTAGCCAATAAATGGCTACAAAAAGCCATTAGCTCTGCCTTTGAACAACAGGATCACATCTGTGAAAGGGATCTAATTCAGACACCTCAGGATGGAGCAAAGAGATGAAAAGGGAAGCTGGTTGTGCTTTGAGTGGTCTTCCAAAGCTTAATGTCCACCTCCACCTCCTACTTTACACTCTCAGGGTCATGAAGATGCCTTTAACCTACTAACTTCATTTTTGTGATTAAATATTATATATATCTAAGTGCATAAAAAATGGGGAGAATATATGCACTAAGATGTTAATGTCAGTGTTGTTTAGAATTGTGGGAAACTGGAATAATTTAAATGTTTAATAGAGGAATGATTATATTGTAGATAACTCTCTTGGAACATTAGGAGTCATTAATAAAATGGTAATGAAGTCGGTAAAATAGAAGAAGATAATATTAAGTATAAATTTTAAAATGCTGAGAATACAAAGAATTACAACTATTAAAACATTTGCTCAACATCACTGGTAATCAAGGAAATGCAAATTAAAACCTCATGGTCACTGAAATTGTGGACATCAAAAAGGACAACAATTCTAAGTGTTAACAAAGATGTGGAGCAATTGAATTCACATATGATGTAAAATGGTATAACCACTTTGGAAAATTGTCTGGTAGTTTCCTATAAATTTAAACATAAAGATCTATCCTATGACTTAGCACTCTGTACAAGAGAAATGAAAATATGTCCACAATGAGACCTGTATACGAATGTTCATAGCTGCTTTATTCAAACCAGAAACAACCCAAATGTCCATTAACAGGTGAATGGATAAACAAATTCTTGCACATTCTTATAATGGTAATATTTTTTTTTTTTTGAGACAGAGTTTCAATATATCACCCTTGGTAGAATACTGTGGCGTCACAGCTCACAGCAACTTCAAACTCTTGGGCTTAAGAGATTCTCTTGCCTCAGCCTCCCAAGTAGCTGGGACTACAGACACCTGTCACAATGCCCAGCTATTTTTTGCTTGTAGTTGTCATTGTTGTTTGGCAGGCTCCGGCTGGGTTCGAACCTGCCAGCTCCCTTGTATGTGGCTGGCACCCTAGCTGCTGAGCCACTGGTGTGGAGCCTATAATGGTAAGTATTGATCAGGAATAAAAAGGAATAAACTATTGATACATGGATAACATGAGAAACCCCCAAAATATTGTGCTGGCTGGGCACCATGGCTCACACCTATAATCCTAGCACCCTAGGAGGTTGAGGTAAGAGGATTGCTTGAGGCCAGAAGTTCAAGACCAGCATCAGCAACAATGAGACCTGGTATCTACAAAAAAAATTAGAAAAGTTAGCCAGGGGTGGTGACATGTGGCTATAGTCCCAGCTACATGGGAGGCTGAGACAGGAGGATAGTTTGAGCCCAGGAGTTTGAGTTGGAGGGAGCTCCAATGATGCCACTGCACCCTAGCCTGAGGAACAGAGTGAGACCCTGTGATTCTGCTGAGTAACCGAAACCAGAGATAAGAAAGAACACAACATGATTCCACTTACACAAAGTTCTGGCACAAGTAAAAGCGATCAGAGGCTACAGAAATGAGGTCAGTGATTACCCGGAGGGGGACATGGATGACAGGATAAAAGGGCCTACGGCAACTTTGGGGGGTGAAGGAAACATTCTAGGTCTCTATCATGGTGGTGATTACTCAGGTGTATGTGTCTGTCAAAACATATCATCGACCTAGACACTTGAATGTGTGGATTGTAGGGCATGTACATTATACCTCAGTAAAGGTTAATATATACACATACATGTGTGTGGCCTGTGTTTCTATACGACATATAATACATATACAGGCATGACTAGGACAAAAGACTAGAAGGAAACCCTGAATACACTAAAATGCGAAAAAGGGGTTCTGTTTCATAATAGGAGATCACAAATGATTTTCTTCTCTTCCTAGCCTCACCAAAATTTTACCTACATGTTTCTATTTTTTTATATAATAGAATATTTTAAAATATTCTTTCTAAAAAATTACAGGCTGCTGATGGCAAGCATGTGTGGTGTACAACATACTAGATTTTACTGTATGTTGTGTGATGAAGTCTATGGATCATTTCCCCTGTATGAGCCAAGCTCAAATTTCATGTCTCTTACTAAGTCAACCATACTGTCCTTGCCAGAAACAAATCCTATCACCTACCATCTTTTCATATCTTTCTCTTCCACCATACCATGTGCTTACCAAGGGCTGAGATAATATCTTTAATCTTTGTATTCCAAACAGCCCCCAGCACAGAAAAAGCACAGAAATTTAGAGAAAACGGATCTGAGCTAGCAAAGAGCCACTACGTACAGTGGCACTGCACAAACTCCAAATGGTCATATGAATGGCAACACTGCTGGGTGGAAGGTGTTCCTGTCCCACCACTTCCTAATGTTCTGACCTCTGTTCACAGTTATTTTTTACGTCTCACTTTCCTCATCAAAGTAATAGGGTTGTTGGCACGCTTAAAATGAGATGGTGTGTGTTCAAAGCCTCTGTAAGCTATAAAGCACTTTACAATGTCAGATGTAATGTTTCACATAATGAATCAAGCCCCCGCCTTCCTTCCTTCACCCCTTGTTCATCACCACTACTTCCTTACCAGCTTTCACTCAGTTTTCTGAAATTGTCAAACACGTTTGTGCCTCAGGGCCTTTGCACATGATATTCCCTCTGCTCAGAAAACGTTTGCTCCTGCATCTTCTCACAGCTAGTTCCTTCTGGTGATTCTGATTTCAGCTCCAATGTCTCTTGAGGTTTTACCTAAGCACCCTAAATTAGTCACTTTCCATCCCATCATTCTGGTTTATTGGCACTACTTCAAATTATCTTGCTTGTCTAATGTTGATTCTTCACCCCATCCCAAACCCCCTTGCATACAGCGTTTATATCTGTTTTGTCCACTGCTGTATGTCTTGCCCTTGAAACACGGTAGGTGCTCAAAAATCATTTCCTGGATGAATGAACAAATACTTATCGACAATTAGGCCACGCACTGTATGTATTCAGTCCAGCCTGCCAACTATTTTGCAAAAAGGAAAGACTGTAAAGCGAACACCACTTGTTCGCACCCCAGTGACTGAAAGAATCTGCCAAAGACGTGCCTGGAGGCCACAGGTCTAAACACTCACCACTGTCGGTCAGGCTCCAAGTCCACCACCGAGCTGTGAAGATGCAGGGAATCAGGAGGACAATGTGTCCAGGACAGCTCAGAAAAGCGTCTCCACCGACTGGACACACCTCTCCCAGCGAGGTGCTTTGTTCTTTTCTCCTTTCCCCGTCTTTTCACCACTGTGAGCAAGAAAATCAGACCAATCTGCCTTACATTTTTTCCTCGTAGCTTTCAGCATGGGGCTTCTTTAAAGTTCTGGTGCCGGCGTGAGTCCTGCCAACACCACAGTGGAATTTTCTAACCCATGCCAAACATGGAGCTCATTAATTTTCAAGCCTGAAAGAAAGAAAACACTTCTTTAGGAACTGGCATGTTTAGCGTTCAGCTGAAGGAGGGTGAAGCTTCCCTGTAAGAAAGATTAATCTAGGTCTGTACGTGGGTCACTCAGGGAAACACCAGCACACTGCAAAGTGCACTGCCTCAGTGGCCGTCCATGGTCCAGGGGTGACCTGGGAAAGGCAGGAAAGCTTCCCTTCTCCCTAAGGTGCCTACTCAGTCCATTTCCAGAAAGTTACTATGCCTTGCCTCTTTCCTCCTCTTTTGAAGCGTCCATGGTTCTTGGAGGGAGCGGTCATACCCTAGTGTGGTCTTTTCAAGCTGAGAAACAGGCTGGGTCAATTTCTGTTGCTTGGACCTGATGCCACCAGGTGAGTAGCTGGAATGTTTTTACACAGTGGCAAGCAATTTAAAACATTCTTTTATATTAAAACAGGCAATGTATCTTTATAAATAGAAACTAATGTAGAAAGGAAAAATTTTAAATGTCACATCAGGAGGTTGGAACTTCAGGTGATTTTTTACATTTTTCTTGATACCTTCCCTGTATTATCTGCATTATATATTCATTTATGTTACTGTTATGTCATAAAGATAATGAAACCGTTTCCATTTTGAGAAAACTTGCTTATGTGGCTATATTATGGAGAATGCAAAAATCACATGGGTGTTGAACATAAACCTTAGTGCCTTCCTGGGAGGCCACAGCAGCCACCTTCACTCTTCCCTGCCTTTAGAGGCAGTTTGGTAAAAATGCTTGAGAGTCATTGCATGGTAAGTCAGTAAAACTTTAGTATGAATTAGTTTGAGGTCTCCTCTCTCTCTCTCTCTCTCTCATACACACACTTCTCTTCCCACCAGACAGCACCTAGAATTCTGTGAGAATCTGTGGACTCAAGAGGGAATGACCCTGGAAGAAAAACTGAAAGTTGCCTAAATTAAACCAGCTAACCAAATTCTGCCCAGGCCAGCAGTTTTCTAACCATGGTGACTACCAGCAGTCTGAAAAAGAGTAGCAATGGAGCTGCAGGCTATTTCTGTTTCTCCAAATCTAATTTTTCGGCAGTGTACATTCAGATCAGAGGCTGGGACGGTTGTGCTGAGCTGAAAGTCTGCTTGATCTATTAGCTGGCTGAAGGGCTTCCCTAAGCCAAAAGCAGCCAGCTGAACGCAATGTCCTCACAAGCCCTTTCTGACTTTTATTTAATATTATGCTTTTTTAAAATTTCTGGTTTAAGGACCTTCTTCAAAACTCCAATGATTTAAAAATAAAGAAAAAAGCACTGATTAACAGAATTTGATAAGAGCCACACAATGATTAAGTGCTTGGGGAAGAAAGGTTCAAGGAGCTGCCGTTTTTAACTCTGGAGAAAAGAAACTGGAGGAAGAAATCAAATAATGATTTTTAAGTGCCAGGCACTCACTAATCAACTGACGTGCACTTTGTGAAGGCTTCACAGAGCCCCAGTGTTGAGCAGTGCCTTAGTTCTGCCCTAAACTATGAACACTTTAGGAAATAAGTACCCAGTACAAGTGATTTAAGATAGACATAAGGAAGGACTTCCTGAAGCTGAAAACAACTCAGTGCAGAACTGAAATTACAGTGAATTCAAAAGGAGAAAAGTATGACTCAGGCCTTTTTTTTTTTTTTAACTCAGAGGTTTTATAAACTTTTATAGTTATTGAAGAGTCATGATTGCTTTAAACAGAATCTACTAGCAAACTTTGGTGTCCAGTTATATCCAGGGCCTCCAGAGGTTGCTGGTGGGATAGCGGACAAGAGAGAACTATATATTATATGAGGAAGCAGTTCTGTGGGGTTTTCAAGGGCAGAGAATAAACAAGTTCAATTCAACTTTGCATCCCCACTGACGAGACTGAGGATGGTTCCTGGCAGATTTAGTGCCGATGAATGACCAATGATGAAAGACGAGAGGGTGAGAATGGGTTGTGGGTGGGGTGGGGTGTGTGCTTTGAGCAGAGGTAAGAAGTGGAGCTTGGAAAATGGAAGGGGACACTGGTATATGGAGGTCCACAAAAGTCTAGCAGAGCAAAAAAGACTTGACATGGTGCAGATCATTTCTGGGATATGGAGTCCTGGAACATAGAAGAAAAGACAAGGTAGGGTCTGTTACATCTGAGGGGGAGGCAAGACAGGACAGAGGTAGTGGAGTCTGGCCTGGCTGATGGCTCATACCTGTAATAAGCTCACGCCTTTAGGCGGCCAAGGCAGGAAGATCACGTAAGCTCAGGAATTCCAGACCAGCCCGAGCAAAGTGAGACCCCATTCCCATTAAAAATAGAAAAATTAGCCAGGTGTTGTGGTGGGCACCTGTAGTCCTAGCTACTCAGGAAGCTGAAGCAGGAGGATTGCTTGAACCCAGGAGTTTAGGTTGCAGTGAACTATGATGATAGCACCGCATTCTAGCCTGGGCCAGAGCAAGAGACTCTGTCTCAAAAAAAATAAATACATAAAAGTAGTGCAGTCTGCTGAAGGTGAGAAGGATTGATTGGAAGGAGAAAGGGGGAAAACAGGTTGGTCCTTCCTGTACACCATTTGGCCCTGTGAATTTACCTTGGAGCACCAACCACAGGCTGAATACCAGTCTACTGAATTATGACTGCCTGCCTCCCATTGCCACTAGACTATGAATTCACTGAGGGTGGGGTTGCTATCTGTCTTTTTCTCTGATGAGTTCTCAGCAGCTAATGTAGACTGTAGCAAGCATCAGTGTTTCATTAATGTTTTTTTTTTTCTTTCTTGAGACAGAGTCTCACTTATCACCCTTGGTAGGGTGCCCTGACATCATAGCTCACAGCAACCTCAAACTCTTGGGCTTAAGTGATTCTCTTGCCTCAGCCTCCTGAGTAGCTGGGACTACAAGCACCTGCCACAATGTCTGGCTATTTTTTTAGAGACAGGGTCTCACTCTGGTTAACGCTGGGCTAGAACCCATGAGCTCAAGCAATCTACCCACTTTGGCCTCCCAAAGTGCTAAGATTACAGGTGTGAGCCACCACACTTGGCCATAAAATGTTTATTGAATGAATGAATGAATGAATGATGTAAAGCAGAAATTGGAAATGAAGTTCTGGACTACAGGTCAAAGTCCTGAGTTCTTCATCTCTGATAATCTTAGAAAAGAGCCAAGATGTCTAACTAGTTAGTTACGTTGGTTAAGGATGCTTTTCACTCAGGGGTGGAAAGGTAGAGCCCTGTTGTGCCTTCCAACACAATCGCTATCAGATTTTGTCCTGAGATGTCCAGTGTGAGGCATCTAACCATGCCAGGCTGACCTCAGAGCCATGAAATGTTTCTTCCAACTAGCTCTTCCTATCCGAAGAGGATTGTGATTCCAGAATTCCTATGTGACAGACAGCACTGCTGGACAGTATGTTTGTTTCTATTAAAACATTTTTGATGGCTCGGCGCCTGTGGCTCAATCGGCTAAGGCGCCAGCCACGTACACCTAAGGTGGCGGGTTCAAATCCCCAGCCTGGGCCCGCCAAACAACAATAACGGCTACAACCAAAAAATGGCCGGGCGTTGTGGCGGGTGCCTGTGGTCCCAGCTACTTGGGAGGCGGAGGCAGGAGACTCATTGAGCCCAGGAGTTGGAGGTTGCTATGAGCTGTGATGCCATGGCACTCTACCCAGGGGGATAATTTGAGGCTCCGTCTCAAAAAAAAACAAAAAAACAAAAAAACATTTTTGAGAGCTTAACACAAGAGCTCACTATTATCCAAGGAGTGAGCTGAAGAGGCCATATGTGCAGTCCTGGAAAGGAGAAGGGCTTTGTTAACTCATGTAGGGTCTGTTATACCTGCTCATTTCTCCCTTGGCATTTCTGGAGAAGCAGAGAGATGTATCTCAGAAAGATGCCATTTTTGGAGTCCTCAAGGCTTATTTAATTTTGTTATTGATAAGTGAAGACCTGGGCAATCTACTGCACTTCTCTGAAACTCAGCTCCTCACCTTTAAACTGAGGATAACAATAATACTTCTCTCACATAGTTATCGTTAAGGATCTTTTACAAAACACCTTAGTTAAATAAAAGTGCTAAACATCATTCATCTGTTATTTTGTTTTTATTTGTTTTCTTTGGGGATTCACAGATAGCCACTGGGTCAACCAGAATCACTTTTGCAAAAGCCCCTATCTCTAAGTTCATTTCCAACATCACACACACAACAAACCAAATAGTCTTCTTTTACTACCACTAGCAACTACAAACATTGGTAACTTAGGTTTACACTCACATCTATTTTCTTTTTATAAGTTTTATTTTTCTTTTGGCAGTTACTATAGTCTATAGAGATTTTTCTTTAAGTGTATAACAACATCACTCTGGTTTTGGGTAATACTATTGCAGAATTTAAATTGTCTGGGATATCACAGAGGTCAAATGATTCAGAGTTCATGAAAGTGCATGAGAATATGTGGTGACTATGGAATGCAAGGTCTATTCTGTCTCAAAACTTTTAAACTCTAAATTTGTGTTTAAAGGGGCACGAATAGCCCCACACTCAATCATCATTTGTTCATTCATTAAAGAAATATTTATGAGTTTTGGAGCAGATACTGTTGGTGCCCTGCCCACCTACCCCTGCCATTCCCACGAGTATCAATAGTCTGTGATTGCAAATACCAGCAATCTTCTTCCCAAATGCTTTCTCTATGGCATGGGGGGGAACATACCAGGGAGTAGTGCCTTCAGAAGCAGTCTTCAACCAATGACAGATAGGAATCAGTGAACAAGTACTCTGGTTTCCTTGCTTCCCAGTTGGGATAACCTGAGGCATATTCCATGCTGTCTCAACAGAGTTCCTCGGTGGGTTATGAGTTATGAAATTACCCACAGTGGTGACTTCACTAGCTGCCTTCCTTTCCCCGCCTCACTTCCCTTACTTCCCAACTAGTGATTCCTGGAACCCACCTTCCAAATAAATTGCTTTCACTGAAATCTTTTCCTCTGAGTCCGGATCTGCTTCTGGAGATATCCAACCTAACGCAAGTTTTTCCAAGAATAAAGGCATTGGACTAAGTGTTGATAATTGTGCGTCACACAGAGCTACTGACCCAGGGAGATGAGAGATGTGTGGAGCATGCACGATGTTTTGTTTTCTAATATTTTAAAATCCTGCTTGATGTCTCCCCCGACCCCACTCTGGTCCACATGACTTTTATATTCAGTGGTGTGGTAGAGCCAGCCTGCTTTTGAGAGATGGTTGTTAGATTTGTAGAAAATTTTCAATAAATTCATTAAACAGAACCATTAGTAAAAATTATATACATTTATAACGAAATAGGTTATATTAAAAATAAAGGTAACATATGGGCGGCACCTGTGGCTCAAAGGAGTAGGGTGCTGGGCCCATATGCCAGAGGTGGTGGGTTCAAACCCAGCCCTGGTCAAAAACTGCAAAATAAATAAATAAATAAATAAATAAAGGTAACAGTACAATTCATCACTTCCTAATTATTTTACTACATTTTACTATTATTTATACTCTTGAGATTATATCTATATTGTAACTCCATGGTAGAGAGAGAATGCAGCAGTATGCTACTGCAAATTTCTCTTTGCCTTCAGTGACTCAATAGTTTGAAATCAATCTGCTCTGATGGAAATATTTACACCATAGTAATTGGCAAATGCTATAAGTCAGGGAGTTTCCCCCCTCCCCCTTCCGAAAGCCAGTTGTTAACTATTTACCTCAGTCATATCTGGAATCTTGCAGTAACCTCCTAACTTGTGTGCCAGAATCCTGGTACACTGTCCAGTCTGTTGCGTGTGAGGCTGCTAAAGTGATCTCTGCAGTGAAATGCAGGTTGGATTGTGCTACCCCCTTTTGTAAAGCTCCCACATCTCCTTGGCTTCCCATTATGTCCTCAAGCCTCTCTGGTCTGGGACCTTCCTGCCTGGGGACCCTATGACTTTCTCTTCCTTCCTCCAGTAAGCACCAGCCACACAGCCTGGTTCCCTTCCCTGAACCCTTCCTCCTTGATCCTCTTTCTGTTCCCTGAACCAGCTGCTAAGCCTCTCTTTGCCCCAGGACTTTTGCACCTACCTTCCTATTCCTGAATCAAGAGCAGAATCATCTCATTGTTTACATCTCACCTCCACTGTCACCCCCTCCGAGAGGCTTTCTCTCACCATCTTCTCATCACAGCACTTCCATCTCCAAGTCCCCACTCTTCTTCATCACATGAGCCTCTTCTCTTTTCCCTGTAGTCCTTGGCTGGCACCACTTGAATTTATCTTGCTTGTTTACTAATTGATTTGTATACTATCTCTCTTCCCACTAGGATATGAGTTCCATGAAGGAAGACCCCTCACCTTGTTCATGGTGGTCTCCCCAGCACCCAGAACAGTGACTGGCATGCTATAGGTCCTCACTTGGATTCAGCTGGATGAATGCATTCACGTTGCTTCTGCTTTCTCCTCTTACTTTCATTTCTCATCCCCCCACAATCTGGTGTCCCCCTTACTGCCCACCCTTTCCTCTAGAGCTGTTTCACCAAGGTCCCTGGTGATTCCTGAGTTTACATGTTTAATACATACCCTGATCTTTATCTTGCTGGGTACCCAGGCTATATTTAACAGTGCTTACTGTTCCCCACTTGTTGAAACTCTCTTCCTTCCCTGAGCCCATCCTTTCCTGATTACCTTTTTCATCTCTTCTTTGACTCAGTGGTAGAACAATAACTGGTGCTATTCCTTTACCCTTGACCATATTTCCCTGCCCCCTGATTTGGGGCTCACCTATTCAAAGACACCATGTATATTTCTGCTTTTCTTTGGCTTCACCCATCACTTAAGATCCCAGGAATGGGAGTGAGCTAGGTGGAGCAGAGCTTCTACAGTGCCCCAGGCAAGCCCAGGCCAGTGTGTCCTCCCCAAAAGAGACCTATATGTGTGCTAGCCAAGATCAGCCAAGCTCCCTGTTGACCCACAGATGTGGAAGCTTCAATAAAAAACCATGCTTCTTTTAAGCCACTGAATTTGAGTGTAGTTTGTTACATGGAAAAAGCCAATTAATTTAGAGAGAGCCACAGGCTCTTTTTGTGGGTTTTCCTTTCTCTGCCCAAGCATTGGCTTTTCCAGTTCCCATCTATGTGCAGCTCCCAGCTCTATGTACTGTATGTGATCATTGCTGTCCTTGGGATTTGAATTTCCACTTGTACACTGAGGTTTCTCAACAGTATCACTGACCTTGACATCAACCTGGAACTTTAGACTCACAGGAATAATCACCTGGACTTTCCTCAGGGTCCTTGAATTCAACACATTGGAAAAAAACCACAACATTCCTTCCAGTTCCTGGGCTCATTTGCTCATTCCTCTGCACGTTCTGCCCCACTAGTGACACTACCGTGCTCTCTGTCATTCAGGCCAGAAACAGGCTCAGAGGTGGCCCCTATCTCTCCATCACACCTGGTCACCAAGCCTCACTAAATACACCTCAAGAGGGACCACTGTGCCTTCCACTCCCACCATTGCCCTATTCAAGTCCTTCTCACATTTCACCTGAGCTTCTGGGATGGTTGGCCTCTAACTTAGTGGGTCCCTAATGTAGCTGAGCATCACAGTCATCCAAAAGAGAGAATGAAAGGAGTGATCATGGCTGTCACTTATTACAAATTCTTCACTGAGGCTCAGCACTCAGCACCAGCCACATACACCCAGGGGGGTGGTTAAAACCCAGCCTGGGACAGCTAAACAACCTCCTAACAAAAAAATAGTCGGGTGTTGTGGCAGGTGCCTGTAGTCCCAGCAACTTGGGAGGTTGAGGCAAGAGAATCACTAAAGCCCAGGAGTTTGAGGTTGCTGTGGGTTAGGATGCCACATCACTCTACCAAGGGTGACATAGTGAGACTCTGTCTCAAAGAAAAACAAAAATGAAAACAAAAAAACCTTTCACTGAGTTGCCACCACCAAAGGATTAGGCTTCCTTTCCACAGGTATAGCCCATTCCCCAAGACCTGGCACTGAATGCAGTGGGTGTGTGCATGGACCCTGGGGCCAAATGCTAGTCCTCTAACTAGCCCATGACAGTGGACAGGCCACTCAGTCTCTCTGTGTCTCAATTTCTTCATCTCCAAAACAGAGATAATAACTGCATTTTTCTATTTATAGTGTTTTTCTGAGGGTTAAGCAGCTTTATGTATTTGTAGTGTGTCTCAAATGATACCTGGCATGTTATGAGACCCAAATATGCTCTACATTGCTGTGGGGACTTTTTTTCCCACGTGACATTTTTTTCAGTTTGTCATTTGTCATCCTTTCGTAATTGTTGACAAAGCAAAACCTCTTTTTAAACTGTAAGATATATTCATCTTTCTGCCTACTCTTTAAGAACATTTGCAATTTAGTAATAGCAAAGCACTGCCACGAATTAATGGACCATACTAGGTAATTATTCTTGTGTGTTTAATTGTTTGCAGTAAGAATGCTTTATTTGTTTTTAATACACAACTAAAACCTAATATGTCCTTTTTTTCAGTTTTGGAGTCCAGTTGATGGAAGTATACTGTGCTTCCAAATTCACCCTTTTTAAGAGTTTACATTTTGATGAGTTTTAGCATAGCTATGTAACCACCACTATAATCAAGATATGGAATATTTACATCACCCCAAGAACATTCCCTTGCTTTCCAATCACCTTGGAGACTTATCTGCTCCTGCTCTCTTCCTCACCATTTTAGCTTTGGCGACAGCGTCTAGTTTTTTCCTCTTGTGTCACATGATCTCAGATCATCACAGCTTTCTTTGCTCACACTGCTCCTGGCCAGGTGGGCCCTCTTTGGTTTGGCTACTTCCCTCTTCTCCTTCCAGCCTCTGCTGTCACCTTCTGCTCCCTTGAGTCTGGGTTGACTCCTCTGTTGGGGGTGGGTGGGGTGGGGGCTCTCAGATCATCTAGGCTTCTCTCTCTATGGCCACATGGCTGACTTTGTGTTGAAATGACCTGTTTGGCTCGGCGCCTGTGGCTCAAGTGGCTAATGTGCCAGCCACATACACCTGAGCTGGTGGGTTCGAATCCAGCCTGGGCCCCCCAAACAACAATGATGGCTGCAACCAAAAAATAGCTGGGTGTTCTGGCGGGCACCTATGGTCCCAGCTACTTGGGAGGCTGAGGCAGGAAACTCACTTGAGCCCAGGAGTTGTAGGTTGCTGTGAGCTGTGATGCCATGGCACTCTACCCAGGGGGACAGCTTGAGGCTCTGTCTCAAAAAAAAAAAAAAAAAAGAAAAGAAATGACCTGTTCACACCTGAGAGTCCCTCACTGGACAGCAGAGACCTGCTTCCTAGGTTCTGGCCTGGAGCCAGCCACTGAGTAGACCGTATCTGGAGGTTGGACTGTGGGATAGACTCTTTGTCCTGCTGCTGGAAGGCTACATGAGCTAGAACAGTGGTTCTCAACCTGTGGGTTGTGACCCACAGGAAATGTATTAAAGGGCCATGGCATTAGGAAGGTTGAGAACCAATGAGCTAGCAGACCTGGGCCTATGATGAAGACCTGCCCCGGGGGGATGCCTCTCACTCCTGATGGGTATTCCCTGTCCATCTAGTCCAGGAAGTGGTTCTGGTTTTTCCAGATATGCTTTAGGTCAGCTGCTGAGGCTGAGGGGGCTAAGGCTGGGGGGTCTGCAGGGGCAGCAGTGGCTGTGAGAGCCAGGCCACTCCAGGGGTAGGGGGATCAGCCCTGACAGAGCCTGGGGCGCTGTTGATTTCTCTGCTCACAGTGCTTGAGGATGACAAGGCTGTGGGTGGGAGTCTCCCCAGCACTCCCAGGAGCAGGGACCTGGGAAAGGCAAAGCTACTCTTCCATCTTGAAATAAATATTGTGCTGAGGCCAAACCCAATGCTGAATTATGGGAGGGAAAAGGCAGAGCCTCTTTCTTGCAAACTTGCCTCACTCCTAGAGACTTTGTAATTTACGAGCACGTATTTCCTGAGCTTCTATTCTCTTCAGGTGCTGGTTCACAGAAATGGCTGGGGTGCCCACATACCCTCTGAGCACTTATTATTCTGCCCAGGGCTTCTTGTTGCAAGACTTGCTCTAGGGGAGAAGGCATGAGGGCTAAAGGTCCCTCAGAAAAAGTCCTCTGGCAGTGAGGACTCAGAGTGGGTGGATAAACAGCCATGTCCTCACTCCTCAGGTGGGACATCTCTTGGATGTGCGTCACCAAGTTTCCAGATAGCCCCAATGATACTGAGCCCTGATAGTCTACAATGGTCACTTGCTTAATATTGTACTGCCTATGGGCTCCTTCCCAGCCTACTTCTCCAGTGTTTCCTGGAATTATCCTCCACATGGGCTATAGGAACCAAACCCTCCTGCCAGGATCTGCTTCAGGGAAAACTAGAACAAAGACAAACAGTGAACAAACTGAAGAAGGTCCTGGGCCTGGGACAGGCCCTTGTGGGCAGTTGGGTCTTTTCTGGATCTATGAATCATACTAAGCTGCTAGCCCAGCCTGCCAGTGCATACCAGGCACTCAACAAACATCAGTGAAGGAATGAATGAATGACTTTCCTCCCCAAAACCCAGACAAGGGAGTGATTGTCCTAGAGGAGACTTAAATGCTCATAAGGGTTAAATGTCTTACCTGTGTCTAGGCTGGACTAGCTGGTAACAACTGCCACCAGGAAACTGGGATTCTTGACTTTTATTTCAAGCTGGGGTTCACTGCTGAAACTGACTGTCGAAAGCTAATCCAGGTTAATTCCTGTTGATTAATCATTAATGTGCTAAGAAACTGCTGAGATTAAACATAGGAATGAATGGTTTAATTTCAACCCAATCCTTCTTTATTCCCTCATGAAGGCTGGTATTTTTCACATCTTTCTAACAACAACTACTATAGTACCAATGACAAATGGTAGAGGAAGTGGTTGGAAATTGTCCAAGAAATAAATATTAGGCCGAGGATTCCGCAGCCACAGAGGCCAGGGAGGTGGTGTGGGACAGATTAGGAGGTGCAGTCCTGTTGGCCTCTCAGAAATCTTAAATTTCAAAGAAGCTGGTTTTGACTCAAGTTCAAGGGGTAGCTTTAAGAGATATAAATGGTTAAAAATCAAGACTAAAATTATTTTAGTTTGGGGCAACTTAGACTTATTTGACTATGAAGAGAAAGTTGCTAATGTTGGGGAAAAGTCATGTAATGAGGAAGCATCAATTGCTCAGTTTTCTGGGATATAATCAAGTTTTCCTAGGTCAGAACCTCTCACACTGCCCATTACACAGAATAAAATGCCAAAGGCCGGACCGTAATTATTGCACTGCTGGCTGTGGTTTGGACCACTATTTCAAATGGTCTGTGCCTCAGCTGTACCCTCCCTACAATGGGTGCAATGACACCCACTTAAACTCCAGGGCACCTTCTGGCTGGCTCTTCCACCCCAATCCCTCCATATACTCAAAGAAATTCTTTCCAGAGCTGCAATCTCTTTGAAGTTAAGAACTTACCCTCCCAGGGCTAACCCACAGCAGAATTTATCCTCACACTTGGGGGCCTTAGGGGGCGCTGCTTCCCGGGAAGTCAGCTGGATTTAAATAAAGTCGTTTCCCTGGTTGATCAATGGTTGAGCAACCCTCTTCAGAATTACATCCGCCATCTCAGCCCGCCGGTATCCAGAGAAGCTGGCCCGGGGCCACTGGGACTCGAACCTTCCTGCTAGCAGCCTGGCCAGCGGCTGCCCCAAGCCAGCGACTACCGGGAGCGCCGCCGGCCCAGAGTGGGCGGAGCCGGCCGGCCGGCGACCCCCCAGTAGGCGGGGCGCTCCAGCTCCTGTCCCGCCCACGCGCAGAGCCGAACGCCGCGCCGCTCGGCCCCGCCCCTCCCAAGGCCCGCCCCCCGCGGCTCCCGCAGCTCCTCCCCTCTCCCATTGGCCGAGGTGGAGATCCTGCTCTAGATCCAATGGCTGCCTCCGCGGCTAGACCGCCCGCGTCCTGACTGGCCAGCGACCGGTAGAGTGGCGGGGTGAGAGCCAATGGAGAGAGGCGGCTAGATGAATGGCTGGCCCGGGTGGGGAAGGCAGGAGGCGGCGATCCCGGCGGAGGGGGCCGTTCGCCAGCTCCGAGGCAGAAAGTGCCACGACTCCACACGCGCGCACGCAGCCAGCGAGCGGCCCGAGCGGACGGCTGACGGGGCGGGTGGCGTCGGGGTCGTGGTGCCTGCAGCTGCTCGGGGGTGGCTTCTCAGCGGAAGCTCGGCCGACTCCTCTCTCCCGGTTTCGCGGCGGCGGCAAAGGCGGCGGCTCCTGCCCTCTCGCTCTCCCTCTCGCGTCTTCGGCTGCAGGTAAGAAACTTGGCCCGGCCCTGCAGCGGCGGCGGCGCGCGGCCCCGGCCGTCGGGGCACCCAGGCCTGCCGCGCCGCGAGTGACACGTCTCCTTGGCGGCCCCTCCCCCGGCGGCGCCGGCCCGCCCGCCGCCCGCCGTCGCCGCGGTCGCGGACCTTGGAAGTCGGGCTTGGGGGGACGTGCTGGATGACCCCGCTGCAGGGGCGTCGGTCGGGCGCGCCCAGCTGGTGGACACCACGTCTCTCGCGGTCTGGGACCTAAGGCGGCCCCGTGGCGCTACGTGGCGACCCCTCCCCTCGGCCGGGCCGTCGGGCCGGCCCGCGCGCTCCGAAGTTGGGCGAAGAAAGTTGGCGGCGGGGCGGGGCGGCTCACAGCTGGCGGAGGAAGGGGTTAAGTTTCGGGAAGCCGCCGGATGACGTTGCCGGACTGGAGTCGGGGCCAGAGGGATGGGGGGGGGGGCGGAAGACGGCGGAGGCAGGCCGAGGGGGAGGAGAAGGGCCGGATTGAATGGGTGGCCTGCGGTCCGAGCGTTCCCGCCTGCCGGCCGCTGGCCGGTGGCATTTCGGGGGCTAGGGAGGCCCCCGACGTGACGGCCCGGGGCTGCTGGGCTCGGGGTGTGCGGATCCGGGGAGGGAGGGCGGTCCAAGCCGCGGGCGTCCGGGCGGCCGAGGTGGCAACTTCCCGGAGTGCGGGAGGCGGCTCCCTGCTCCCCCTGGCGGCGGGGCCGCGCGGAGTTCCGCGCGAGGGCGCCGGGCTGGGGAATGGGGCATCCCGGGCCCTGCCCGGTCCGCCCCGCCCGCAACCACGATGAATGGGTCAGCGGTGCCAGGCCCAGGCGGAAGCGGACACCTCCGGCCCGGCCGGCCAAGCGCGCTGGCGTCCTGCCTGGCCCCCACCGCGGCCCGCTAGGCGCCCTGGGTGGAGGGGCGGCTGGGGCCCGCACTTCCAGGGGGACGTCCAGGATGCTCAGGAGCTCCTCCCCGGATTATAAATCGCGAGTTTTGGCCCTGTAGCGTGTTTTGGCACCGTCGACGGGGACCCGGCCAAGTTGTTTCGTTGGTAGGGTGGTGGTCTCCACTTCCTTGCCTGAAAATCCGGGCGCCTGATCACGTCTTCTTGAGAGAAAACCCGTGCAGACTCAGCACATGCACGAAGTATGGACAAGCGTTGGCTGTTCCTGCTGAGATGCATTTTCAGGGACGTGTGGGACAAGGAGGAAGCTGGGGGCTAGCTCAGTTTGCTTGCGGGTGTGGGGCTACAGACGTGGCAGGGCCGGGAGTCCACGCCCTAGGCCATGCTTGCTGGCCCGCCTCCTCTCACAGGTTCCTTACCCCCTCTGAACCCTGGTTTCCTGGTCTGTAGCCTGGAAATAGTACCACCCATACACGACAGGGTCAGGGAGCCACGCAGGCAAGTGCTGGAAACTTGTACAAACAGAAGCCAATTTGGCAATAACGCTGGGAGGTCAGAGGTTAGAAAAGACTAGGAAGCACCAAGGAAATGAAACTTCGAAGGCTCTGGGGAGCCTCCCACGTCACTGTTTGCTCAGCTATTCACCCAGCTTGCCAGAAGCTTCAGGTAGGGGCCATCTGGATGGCATTTTCTGGAATTTGGAAATAGGTCCAATAGGACCTCACATCACTGGCTAGATAATATCTTCAGAACTGGTTGTCCCCAGAGACCTAGGTCATACTTACAGCACTCCCAGGAAGAACAACTACAAATTTTACACACTAGCCTTATGCAGTCTGGAAGTATTCTCCACTGTTGCTGCTTACCTTATTACACTCCTTGTTTGTCTTAACTTCCTGTTAATCTGACACCCAGAGAAGTCTGGGTGATCCTGCAGCATGCTGCTATTGTGTTGATGTCTTAATTCCTTTTTGAACTTTTCAGAGGTCAGTCCTGTGGTCTGTCAGCCTGTTTCCCTTCCAGAAAGAAGCTTCCAGAGTCCTAGAGATGCCACTTTCCTCGCTTAATTTAAGCAAAGGTGGGGCAGTCCTCCTAGTAGGTGAACTTTTCCCTTTGCATTGGAGTACTGCAAAGCTGGCTTGCAGGGCTGCTGGGTCAATTGAGGCCTGGATGAAGCCAGGATTAGGAGGCAGGGGGGTCAAGGAGGGGAATCATAGAATTTAGAAGCAGAGGGTTTCCACCAGATAAAGCTATAGGTACTATGTTATAACTGAACTCTTTTCTTTCATACTTGGGAATTAGCCTTTTTGAACATTAACAAAGTGATTAAGAAGTTACAGTGGTACCATGGTGTATGAATATTTTTTGGTGATAGGAGAGTTTTAAATAAATCCTGACTCAAGTCACATTTGTGCAATTATGTTCTTTGCTGAATTGAGCCCTGACTCAACAGGCTGCAATAATTATATAGCACTAAACTCAGTTAAAATGGTTGAACGCAAATGATTGAATTGGAATATTGGTTTATTATGTAGCCGAGACACCTTTTAAAAGTGTCAGGACCCCGGACTCTTCTTGTTCTTTTACCCCTGGGAATTTAATAGACAAATGTCACATAAACAGATTTGGCAGTTCTTTTAACCCATCAGGTTTTTAATTGTTAAAATCTAGTTTCTGGAGGGAAACAATGGTCAAGGATTGTGTTATCCACCTGTACATCCTGGGCCTACAATGGTTAAGGCCTGGCCTGTGACATAATAAATACTGAGTAACGAGGTAGACAGCCATACATGCTGAAATATTCTCAATAGTTATCTAACTATCTTACTAGACAAATGGGATAGATGAAGCTTAGCCCAGCTTGATTTTTAAGACTTACCTTTGGGTAACACCTGTGGCTCAGTGGGTAGGGCGCCAGCCCCTTGTACTGAGGATGGCGGGTTCAAACCCAGCCCTGGCCAAACTGCAACAAAAAAATAGCTGGGCATTATGGTAGGTGCCTGTAGTCCCAGCTTCTCAGGAGGCTGAAGCAAGAGAATTGCCTAAGCCTAGGAATCGGAGGTTGCTGTGAGCTGTGTGACGTCACGGCACTCTACCGAGGGTGATAAAGTACAACTCTATCTCTACAAAAAAAAAAAAAAAAAAAAAGACTTACCTTTTAGAATCATGTTCTACAACTTCGACATATATTTAGGCCTCACAGCAACTCTATTCTGTAGGTATGGCTATCACTCATTCAGTGAATGACAGCATGGAAGCCCAGCAGGCCAGATCATCAGACCAGTTCCTGTTTTCCAGCTCCTAGGCAGAGTGGGCTCAGTCTTTTGAACGTTCACCTTCTGAGCCTTATAACTCCACCTCTTTGGTTCCGTATCTTCTGAGGGAGGATCTAGAACTAGAAGTTCAGAATTAAAGGGTTCAGTGGCTGGCTTGGCGCTCGTCACTGGTCGCTCAGTGGTTAGGGTGCCAACCACATACACCAAGGCAGACAGGTTCGAACCCAGTGTAGGCCTGCTAACAACAACTGCAATTAAAAAAAAAAAAAAAACAGTGAGACTCTGTCTCAAAAAAAAAAAAGTAGAAAAAATAGGTTCAGTGCAAAGAAAGTAGGGAGTTATTTGAACACGTGGCAGTGCAAGAAGGTATTTTTCATTTCATTTTCTCATCAAGCATCTGCTTGTGTGCTGGGCTGTAAAACACTATAAATACAAACAAGAGAGACCAAGTTCTTATCTTAAACCACTTTCTAGAACTGTATTGCCCAGTTGTTTAAATTTAAAACGATAAAATAAAAAATTCTGGTTCCTAGTCATAGTAGCCACTTTCCAAGTACTCGTTGGTCACACATTGGTCTGTACGGATTTAGGTCATTTCCACCATCACAGGATGATCTGTTGGATAGCACTGGTCTAGAGGTAGTGGGTGAACATTCAAGTCTCTGTTCCTCTTGATCATATAGAAATACTATACTGAGCAGTATGAAACTGCCCATTTTGCAGGTCAAAGACAATGGACTAGTTGCAGTTTCTATTCTTCAACCTAGTAAGATACTGCCTTTAGAAAGTATTAGTCCCAACCATGTGCATCATAAACTGCATCCCAAGAAAAAGCAGTTGGAGGCGGCACAAATAGTGGCCCTGCCCTGGATGAGTTAAACCCAACACCCACAGTATCAAAATGGTCAAATGTACCTCACATGGAAAATAAATAGATAATAGATAGAAAGCATATGGCTTGTAAGAATGTAAATTTTTAATTCTAAGTGAGAGTACCTGGGCAAAGAGGGCCACTTAATGTTATAGAAAATTAACTCAGGGCCCCTCTGGGTTACAAACAGGATAGGTTCTGTCGGTTGTTCTTAAGTTGAATTTGTATGTAAGTTGGAACTTAACCTGTAATAGTCTCCATTCATAAGTATGAGTTATATGTAAGCCAGAGGTTTGTAACTCAGGGACTGCCTATATTAAATAATTGAGCTATCTTTTAAAATTGGAGAATTTTTTCATTAACATGTAGATTTGTGAGTTCTCTTGGGAAAAAGGGGAAGTTCTGGCTGTATCAGTTTGACTTTCTTACGTGGCAGCCGTCAACTTGGCTGCCTTCTCCGGGCAGGGCCTGTGCTCTCCTTCATAGCCTCCTGCCCTAATTTATAATAAGATGCTTGGTGTTGGCAGACCCTGAGGGTGCTGGAGGGCATCTGGGGGCTATTAGGCTGGTTACTGGCACCCCCCCCCCAAGCTGCAGTGTGGGGCACTGGCAGAGAGCACTGATGGAGGGTTCTAATCCCAGAAATATGTGATGTGGTATGACTTTGTGCTTGACTTTTCTCCTCTCGCAGGTAAAATGAAACTAGGCCAGCTAACTCCATGTTGCAGCCACAAACTCGGCTTATCCTTAACTCCTCGCTCTCTCCTACCTGTATCCTGGACATAGCACATCCTATCAGCTCTACCTTGAGAACAGAGCCAGGGTCTGACTGTTCTTAGCACCCCACTGGCACCAGTCTGGTCTGTTCTCCTCTCACCTCTTGGCTGGGTTGTTCATGGCCTCCTGTGGTCTTCTGCTTTTGCCCTCAGCCCCGGGCAGCTCATGTCACTCTTCTCTTTAAGACCCTGCGTGACCAAAGGCTCCAGTGGCTTCCAAGGGCCCCACTTTTGCTCTGGCTTCACTTCTACCACTTCTTTTCGTTGTCCTCTGCTGCAGCCACACTGGCCTCTTTGTTCCTCAGGGTACTCATGCCTCAAGGCCTTAGCACCTGCTTTGGCCTTTACCTGAGGAGCTTTTCCTTAGAGAGCCACATGGCCGGCTGTTCCCTCTCCTTCAAATCTGTTGACCACCCTATTTGAAGGGGCAGTCTCTGACACCCCTCCTCCACCTCCACTCCCTGCCCCATTTCTCTGTATCACCTTTTGTCATCATTACCTGTTGTGCCCCATGTTTGATTGACCTTGTCATCTCCCCCTCTGGAGCATAAGCTCTACCAATGCAGGGATTGTACGTATTTGTTTCCTCAGAGCTGAGAACAGTGACTGGCACCCAATACATGCCCCATTCTTGCTGAGCTAATGGAGATGATTTACTAGCACTTGTGTTCTGTGAGTTTATTATTTAGCCTGAAGTAGTCTGGATTCCTAGAGCCGCAAGTATAAACACAAAAACATATTCCAGAGCCAAATGCAAGTGATTTTTGGATTGCCTCCAGCCTGGCCCCAGTTGAGAAATTGACAGTCATGTGCAGAGGGTTGCTGTCAAATGCAGACAATCCCTGCTCTGGCAGCAGAGGCCAGGGTTTGGAAGTGAGCCTTAGGGGAAGGCTTTGGGTGTGGCCCTCTACTGGGAGCCCCAAATCTCCAGCGGCTATACTGATCTCAGGGCTACCTGTCTGTCCATAACCCGTTACCCACAGACCTCAACAGCCAGGGCCCTTCCCTGTTGCTAGTATCAGTTGCAGGGAGGAGACTTAGCCAGAGCATCCCTTATTTTCCTGTGTAAATAAACTGGTGGAAGTTAGGTAGGGCTTGCGGAGTAACTGAGCCTGTCAGTGGTGACATACTCACCGGGAAACAAAACCTTATTTTGGTTTTAAACAATGTGCTGGCTTACTCTGAAAAGAGGTGGATTTTGTGTTGAGTGAGCAAGAGTATTCCTTGGTGGCAGGAGGGAGAATTCTTTTCTTATAGTTGGCCTTACATTTTCTTTTCTCTTGGTCAGACTTCACCAGACTACAGAGTGAGAGGAGTGGATAAAGTTACTTTCTATCCTGCCTCACTTCATGGTGGTTTCCTTTCCTCTTAGAATTTTGCATGAAAGTGGGGGGGAGGGGACTGGTATGTTTGGAAAGAGTCTTTTCAGGGTTCATTCCAGACTCAGCCTCCATCCTTCTTAGGGAAAGGAATGAAGAGTTGATCCAAGATTCCCAGCCCTTTCTAATGGGAATATCTGGCCTAGTCATTTTACATTAAAAAGTGAAAGACCCCCTTGAGCAGTGCCTGTGGCTCAGTGAGTAGGGCGCTGGCTCCATATACCAAGGGTGGTGGATTTGAACCTGGCCCTGGCCAAACTGCAAACAAAAAATAGCCAGGTGTTGTGGTGGCTGCCTGTAGTCCCAGCTACTCAGGACGCCGAGGCAAGAAGATCACTTAAACCCAAGAGTTGGAGGTTGCTGTGAGCTATGATGTCACGCACTTTACCTAGGGTGATAAAGTAAGACTCTGTCTTTTTTTTTTTTGAGACAGAGCCTCAAGCTGTACCCCTGGGTAGAGTGCTGTGGCATCACAGCTCACAGCAACCTCCAACTCCTGGGCTCAAGCGAGTCTCTTGCCTCAGCCTCCCAAGTAGCTAGGACTACAGGTGCCTGCCACAAGGCCTGGCTATTTTTTGTTTGCAGCCTTCATTGTTTGGCCGGCCAGGGCTGGATTCGAACCCACCACCTTCGGTGTATGTGGCTGGCGCCTTAGCCACTTGAACCACAGGGGCCGAGCCGTAAGACTCTGTCTTAAAACAAAATAATAATAAATTGGAAAAAAAGGTGAAAGACCCTCCTTTATACCCAAGTGGTATATTTTTCTGGGACTTTTCATTCAGTGATTAAAATCTACAACTCAGCTGCATCAAAACCAGCTTTGTTTTCAATGAAGACTGCTCTCGAATAGGACTTAGATGTAGGTTTAGTTCTATTGAATACATTTTTATTTCGTTGGTAGATATTTGTAGCAATTAGAAAGAAAAGTATTAATTTTCAGAATTTAATAGTAATTACAGTGCTCAAGGGAAGGAAGGAATCAATGTTCAAGAATAAATAAATTATTGAAACCCTTAATGAAAAGTCTTGTTATTGATGTGTCAAGGGACTTTTAAAAGGTCAACTTTAGCTGCTGCTTTGAAGCCCAGCTACTCTTTTTCCATCTTAAGTTGCTTCCCTCTTAATTTAGAAGCTCCCAAGCCTTATTCTGAACAGTTTGATTTTTAGAAGACTTTGAGGAGGACAACACAGTGGGTAATGGCCACAGGACATTGAAGGTCTGTGGGTCCTGCTTAGTCACTGCCCTGTCAGGTGTGGGGGGGGTCCCCACTTCCTGTCTTTGGAGGGAGGGAGCGCTGTGTGCATGGGAGAGAGCTAGAAGGGGGTGCGGAGTCAGGCCTTCAAGGTGCTCCTCCCCAGTGATCCATGGGGGACCTTTTCTCTGCAAAGGTAATATGTATTTTTTAAGTCTTTACAGAAGTAAATGTGTACAGAAAAATGGATTGTAAGTTTACAGCTCAAGAAATATCCATAAACTAAACACCCTCATTTAACTAGCAGATCAGGAAATATATTACTCTGGACGTCCCCAAGCTCCTTTTGTATCCGAGTTGTTGCCCAGCTCCAAGGATGCCTGCTCTCCTGTTTTGGACGCTATGCATTTATTTTGCGTGTGTTTGAGCACGCTGTAAATAGAATCATAGGACACATGTTCTTTTGTGTCTTTCATTCAACCTTATGAGATTCACCCAGGTAGTTGGTATAGTTGATGTTGATTCGATTGGTGTTTTTGTTGTTTAATATTCTAACATGTGAATCTATCAGTTATCCATTTTACTCTAGGGGGTATTTGGATACTTTACAGTTTGGGGCTGTAATAATGCTGTGAATAGTCTTGCCCTTGACTTTTGCTGAGTGCGTGCGTACATTCCCATTCCCGTTCCCGTTAGGTCTGTACCTAGGAGTGAAATTGTGGGACCATAAGGAGGCATATGCTCAGCTTTCAGAGAAACTGCCAGTCTTTTTTCCAAAGTGCTTATATAGATTTATACTCTAGCCATCAATATATGAAACTTTGGGATAAACTATAAAAATACAGGTTTTAAAACTGAACCAAAATGAAGTTTGTGTTACCATTGATAATAAGAAATTACTCACTCATGCTAAAGTTCTTTTTTGTGATAGCGATGGGATGTTTGGTCAGCAGAATTCCTTAATCAAAGGTGGGTCTTTGTGGAGGGGTTGTAAGAAAGGGTCGGGTTTTATTGCTAATGAGCAAATGCTATCTCTTAATCCAAATTGGAGTGGAAAGGCAGCTCTTGTAAGAGTTGAATGGAGTTCAGCAGACCCCTGATCTTGAGATTGAGTTCTTCTCTCTCCCAAACTAGATTCCTTAAAAAAAAGGAACCAACAATTGGGTACCAGACCTCATTTACCCTTGGCCCACACATTTCTAATTAGAAAATCTGCCCACCTCCAGGGGTTGGTGGTGGGGAGATACTCCTGCCTGCACCACCACCACCCCCCCCAATTAAAGTATGGTGTATCCAGATGGGGAGCTGCAAACAGTCTTCCTGGCCCAGCTGGCCCTCAGGGCCCATAGCAGCAGTACACTTGCTTTTCTTTCTTTCTTTCTTTTTTTTTTTTTTTTTTTAACAGATAACAAGATGGATTTTATTTGTAATTAAGAAATATTTCCAATTTTTATTTATAAAATTTTTAATTAAAATTGCGAGAGTAGGTTTATAGAGCCACAGGTCAACAACAAAACAGGAGGCTCGGCACCTGTGGCTCAATCGGCTAAGGCGCCAGCCATGTACACCTAAGGTGGCGGGTTCGAATCCCCAGCCCAGGCCCGCCAAACAACAATGACGGCTGCAACCAAAAAATGGCCGGGCGTTGTGGCGGGTGCCTGTGGTCCCAGCTACTTGGAAGGCAGAGGCAGGAGACTCACTTGAGCCCAGGAGTTGGAGGTTGCTATGAGCTGTGATGCCATGGCACTCTACCCAGGCGGATAGCTTGAGGCTCCGTCTCAAAAAAAAAAAAAAAAAAAAAACAACAAAACAGGAAGGAAATGGAATATTCC
>CAUYQV010113403.1:0-41752 GCA_963574575.1 Galagoides demidoff
TTGATACAATGATTAACCAAATGACATGAAATTTATGTTAACCAGCTTGATGAGAGTGTTTCAAATTGTATATGAAACAGCACAATGTACCCCATGTTTGCATCAATGTATACAGAGACCAATAAATAAAAAAAAAAAAAGGAAAGCACTAAATTGATTTGTAAATTAAAAAGCATTTATCAACAAAACTGAAGGGAGAAATAGATAATAGTACAAGAATATTGGGGCATGTTAATGCCCCATTTTCAACAACGGATAAATCATCCAAGTAGATATCAATGAGAAAATATGGACTTCATCACACTACAGACAAAATGGATCCAATAGACATATGCAGAACATTCCATACAAAAGCAGAATAATACACATTCTTAAATGTAAGAAGATTGAAATCATACCAAGTATATTTCCTAACCATAATGGAATGAAATTAGAAATATAACAGCATAAAAATTAGAAAATTCACAAATATGTGGAAATTATACAACATATTCCTGAACAACTGTTAGGTAGGGATAAAGAAGGATAGGATCAGATGACATAGGGAGATGTTTTCTCTAGAATAAGAGGAACAAATTGCCCAGGGGAGGGGGCATCTCGAAAGGAACAGATGATATGTCAAGGGTGCTTCCAAGGACTGAACAGATGTTTCGTCTATGGTAGGGGCTCTCCAATGACTGAAAAATCAGAAAGAGAGAGAATAAAACCACAAAGCAGAGATGGGATCAAGGTCACAACAGAGAGTCTTTGGAGCACTAATTTTTCTGATGCTTTGGTAACAGAATCTCAAGTGACCTACCCACATTAACATAGTAAAAAACATACCTACCTATGCACCATGACTATTTACAAATACCATGGCAACCTCCAGAAATTGCCTTATAAAAATAGAAAAGGCAATGTCTTGGCATTCTGGAACTTCTGCACCTCTTTCTAAGAAAATATTCCACCCCCAGCACAGCACATCATTAGAAGGACAGACGTTAGCCCGGAGGGGCTGCTATTCCTTACTGATCTAGTCCACTCTCTATGGACTTTGAGAGTGTGCTATCCTTTCTATGCTCTGTTTTTAAATGGGTAGACCCATTCTATGTTTGGAATGTTTTATGCTTTCATAAACTTTGGCACTTTGCCTGATTGCACCTGCTTGGTCTGCTCATGTACTCCCTTGACTTGGCACCAATGAACATTCTTCAGTACTGGGAACCAAGAACCATGGGACAAAGTTCTTTAACACAAAGAATGAGTCAAAGAAGAAATCAGAAGTGAAATCAAAAGTACCTTGATAATAAAAAAAGAAACACAAGATACCAGAATGTAGGGGATGCTACAAAAGCAGTTCCAAGGAGGAATTTTATCGTGATAAATGCCAACATTGTGGAGGGAAAAAGCTCCAAAATAGACAATCCAAATTTACAACTCAAAGAACTAGAAGTAATAACAAACCAAGCTCAAAGTTAGAAGGAAAGAAAGAATAAAGATTAGAACAGAAATAAATGAAACAAAGTCCTGAAAGACAATAGAAAAAACAACAAAGCCTCTTTTAAAAAATAAACAAAACTGACAAACTTTGTGTAGTCTTAACAAGAAAAAAGATACAAAACCCAGATAAATAAAAATATAAATGAAAGAGGAACATTAAAACTGATACCACAGAAGGACCATGAATCCTAAGATATACCTATAAATGATAATATGCCAATGAATTGGGTAACCTAGAAGAAATAGACAAGTTTCCTAGACAAATAGACATTCAACCGACTAAGAATGAATCATGAAGAAAAAGTTAATTGAATCAGTAATCAAAAATTTCTCAATAATGCAAAGCTCAGGATAAGATGGTGTCATGGGTGAATTCTATCATGCATTTAAAGGAATATTAGTATCAATTCTTTTCAAACATTTTTCAAAAAACTGAGGAAAAGAGAATACTTTTAAATTCATTTTATGAGATTAAAATTATTCCTATAGCAAAGGCAGTTAAGAATACTACAGGGTTGGAAAACTACCGGCCAAATTCCTGGCAAATGCAGATGCAAAAATCCTCAACAAAATACTATAAAACTAAATTCGTTAGCATGTTAAAAGAATCACATATGGCGTATGACCTTTAAAATCCAGCAAAATAAGTCACACATAGTTATAGGGAGTATTTTTCTATAAACAAAAGAATACAAGAAGTCAGATACATGGAGGTTAGAGCTTCTCTAACTTGCTCTTTCCTCTACGTCTCTATACCATTAATTAGACTTTTACAAAATTTACAAATAAAGTTAATACTACTACAAAAAAAATAAGGAATTTCAGACTAAAGCTAAATATACCAGATGGAGTTTAAAAAGGTGCCATTTTATAAAATCAGAATGTGTACTTTTCTTTTTCTCTCTCTCTCTTTTGTTTTTTCAAGACAGTCTCACTATGTCACCTTTGATAGAGTGCTCTGGCGTCACAGCTCACAGCAACCTCCAACTCCTCCCACTTCTTTTGCCTCAGCCTCCCAAGTAGCTGGGAATACAGGCGCCTGCCACAATGCCTGGCTATTTTTTGTTGCAGTTTGGCCAGGGCTGGGTTCAAATCCACCACCCTCAGTAAATGGGGCCGGCATCCCACCCCCTGAACCACATGCACTGCCTCATAATGGGTACTTTTCTTAAAATTAATTACAGCATAAATAATTATTCAGCAAATTATAAAAGTAACTTCAGTAGAGAGAAAATCTAAGATGGTGGGGCAAGTCTTTGTCTCTGTAGTTAGATTTGGGTTATGTAATTGAATAATTGCAATTTTGTGTAAGTTAGACTTTCTGAATTTCTATTTCCCCTTCATTTCAATTATGAGGAAATTTGAAAAATTTGAGAAATATGGCAAAACATTTAAATTACATTCAGAATTAAATAAATCAATATACATAAATCTATTAGGACAGTATTTGGCTAGAGTAGGCATTATATAATGTTTGGTGGTGGCAGTAGTGGGGGCAGTGGTAGTATTTTATTTATTTATTTTTTATAATAATAATGTATTTAGTATGAGCATTAGAATAACACATACAGAGCTTCAAATATTTGCTCCTCTGTGTACTAGTGTGAGTTCCTCAGAACATTATATAACCATTCTAATTCTGTTTTCCATTCTTTAAAATGACAATAATCATATCTATTTGTAATTAGGAATGATTAAATGAGAAAATACATTATAAATGCTTGACACATAGAAAACTATAATTACAGTTACTATTAATATTATTATTAATCAAAAAAACTTGATGCCTCATGTAAAAGACATATAATTTTGATTTAAAAGATTCGAGACTAAAGAATTAGATCAGGATGCTGTACAGAATCACAAAATAATTTAATGTCTTTTTCTTTAAGAATAGAAATTGTGAGCCAGGTGCGTTGGGTCACCCACCCCTGTAATCTTAGCACTCCGGAGGCTGAGGCCAGTGGATTGCTTGAGCCCATGAATTCCAGAGCAGTCTGAGAAAAAGGCAAGACCCCATGTCTACTAAAAGTAGAAGAAAAAAAAAAACTGAGGCAAGAGAGTTGGAGGTTGCTATGAGCTGTAATGCCACGGCATTCTACCTGGGGCAACAGCTTGAGATTCTGTCTCAAAAAAAAGAAAGAAAGAAAGAAAGAATAGAAATTGTTTAAGTAGAATTTTTTTTTTTTAGAGACAGAGTTTCACTTTGTTGCCCTCGGTAAAGTGCCAAGGCATCACAGCTCACAGCAACCTTCAGCTTTTGGGAGTAGGAGATTCTCTTGCCTCAGCCTCCCAGGTAGCTGGGCCTACAGGCACCTGACACAACACACAGCTATTTTTTGTTGTTGTTGTTGTTGTTACAATTTGGCCAGGGCTGGGTTTGAACCTACTACCCTCGGTATATGGGGCTGGCGTCTTACTCACTGAGCCACAGGCGCTGCCACCAGATATTTTTACTGTTACGTTGAGAAAAACACAATATAAAATCATTTTGACTATAGAATTTGAAGACTAAAATATACATTATGTGATATTGTATTAGAAAATTTAAAAACATCTTAATTCTATGCAGAAAATATTACAAAACTTAAAAATATATTTTAATTCTATGCAGACAAAACATAAACCTACGGATTTGACCTTCTATTCAAATTACTGTGCTGCAGAGGATTTGGGTTATTGAAAATGTTCAACCTCAGTAGCTGATTTTATGTTTGATTCACAAGAAATTTTATTAGTCACAGCACAATAAAAAAAAAATTGCATTGTGATCAGTAACCCTGGGTTTTAATGCTGGTGTTTTTCTACTGATCTGAGGTTGAGCATCACTTAAATTCTTTTGAATTCACTTCTCTGGTTTAAAGTGACAGACGGTACCTATATCATAAGCTTGTGTGCAAAAGAAATAGCATAATGACACAAGAAAACTAATATAGGAGTTATCGAAAATGCATGCATTTATACTATATATACATACATTCATTCAATCCACACTTTAAGATTTGCCTTCTTCTATGATTAATTTGGAAAAGCATATAGGAATTGAAAATAAAATATTAAGCTTGGAGAAATGAAAATATGGGATCAGAATAAAACATAGGTGAAGTTGGGGAGAGATGAGCAATACAGAACTGAGTAGATGGTGAGGACTTTTATAAATCATATAGCTGAGTCATATATTTTGCACTGTTTCCTGAAAGTCAAAGTAAAAAAGGAAAGCATATTTTGCTGCCTGGTTCTAATTAGTCATTCAAAAAAACTACATCGTTTTCTTTTCTTGTGGTTAGCTCTAAAATTATATAGTTTTTTTTTTAAATGGAGTCCATCAAAAACAGGGGGAAGCACTAAACTACATAAGAGGTAACGAGCAGTGAGCAATCACTTTATAGGTAAAACAAGGAAGCATAAGTAACACTCCAAGAACCCTACCATTTCACTAAAATGCAAGATATTGAATGAAGTTCTGAAGGGCTCCAACACTAGGTCGTTCAACTTTTACCTTTCTGTTGGCATAGTGTGATCCAACAAACAGGTAGAGTCTCTCCTTGAGGTATAAATGACCTATATGTTCTTAACTCTAAGAAGCTTTCAAAACCACTTCAACCTCAGACACTTTGAAGTATATTACCTGGGGTACAAAAAGTATGATTTGTTGTGTTTATCAAAACTCAGATGCTTTAGAGATCAAAGAACATATGGAAGTTTAGAAAATGCTATAAGATTCCTAATATGATTGAATACATGCTTTAAAATAACACTTAAAATAAGAAGTAATTCTACAATATATAAACAAAATCAAATTTATCCCTGGTCTTGCAAGTGTCCTTGACTGAGAAGTCAGAGTAGATAAAATATAAATGATTACTTGAGAGACTTATTTAGTAAATATACTGCAGATAATATATACTACCAACAAATCACTCTTGTAAATGTATTCATTACTTCTTGAATAAAAATTGGTACTTCTATTTCAACACTTGTGCCCTCAGTGCCTTGTCATGATCAAATACTGATTTTAGGAAAAGAAATACTGGACAAGAAGATGTGAAAGCCAAATTAGAATTTTTCATCTTCCAAAGTGTCTGTGTGACTTTGGTTACATCAATTACTTAACCCTTAGTTTCTTTATCAAAAAATTAGTACTTTGTATTTTAGTATGCCAATTTTTGCCTTGGTTTAGGGTTCAATGAATTACTAATCCCATGAAGATCTAATATAAGTATAGATTCATGAGTAAGGTTGAGGGCAAAAGGAAGAAATTAGATGAAGATATTTTTATAAAACAGTAATATGAAGCCAGAGCATTACATAGACTCACCAAATATAGTAAACAAGCCAGTTTGAGATTTTTAAAAAAATACTGTATGAATACAATTTTCAGATTGTGAGTCAAGATATCAAAATTATATTCAAGAATTATGATATTTATAACCTAGTTTATATTTTTATTCAGTTTAAAACAGCCAATTTAATCACTTTGAGCACAGTGTTTGATGAGGTCAAGGTTGCAAGTTCAATTTAAACAGAAACCAAAATATCTTTCTTTAACTTTGTTAGCTTAAAGTCAATTTTATAAGACACTAGAATGGCTACACTTGCACAATGTCACTAATTGTCAAGGAAATGTGAAATAAAACTACAAATAGATATAACTTTACCCCAATTAGAGTGGCCATTATTAAAAGGTCCAAAAACAACAGTCGTTGGAGTGGATACAGGGAGAAAGGAACATTTGTACACTTTCAGTGGGATTAGTAAAATTTTGATGGAAAATGGTATGGAGATTCCTCAATTACCACTTGATCCAGTAATCCCACTGCTGGGTGTCAACCCTAAGGAACAGATGAGTTTTCAACCCAAAGGCACATGCAGTTCTTAACTGCCAAGATGTGAAATCAACCCAAGTTCCCATCAATTCCTATACTTCCCATTGCCTTTGCAATATGCTTTCTTTCTCCTCCTATAAAGTTGTGGAGTCTTTCCCTCTACTTTTTCCTACACCTTTCTATCTGGCTGGACTGTTTAACTTGGATTTGGTCAATGGGACATTAGCAAACCTGATACAAGAGGCTTAAAAATAATTTATGTATTGGGCATATTCTCTGTTTCTGTTTTGGGACCCTGGAGCCAGATGAAGAATGAGGCCGGGCCTGGTAGGTGCTGGAAACATGTGCCCTGTTCCTTTCATTGCCCTAAGTGACCACAACTGGTCAGTGAAGCCCTTCAGAGCATGACCAGGGAGTACCCAGACAACACTTAGTGGAAAACAGAGTAATACAAGACAGCAGTTAATAAGGGCATAGGTTAGAAGGGGTTTGATAATTTGAGAATTGTAAAAACAGTCATATTCCATTAAGATATATTTTAATCGTCTTGATTCAATTATATTTTTACTAGGTGTATGCCCTTTATCAACCAAAAGGAAAGAGATATCGCAGGGACTAAGTCATCAAGGAATTAATCTGAAAATTAATCTTAGCTTTTTTTGTTGTAATTTCAGCAAAGTCACTGAATTATTAGGCAAGTCATTTAATAATCTAAACCTCACCTACTAACTAATCCCCTGGTATAAGTCTAGACCTTGAAATTATAATCTGCAAGAAGTATAGGGAGATCTGTATAAAACCTAAATCTGATCATGATAATCCTCAGGGTTTTGGTTTTAGTTTCTTTTAAGTCCAGTTCCTTTTGTTAACAGCAGAGGTGTGAACTTCTGTGTTTAGCCTCAACAGGCTTTATTAAGTAAAGCATTAGATGTCAAATAACCACCAATAAATGAAAACAGCTCTATTTAAATAATAGGTGGGGTAGTTAGAAACCACCTCAGTATTTTGTTGATTTATTTGGAGAGGTTACCATAAGGCACACTTTGAAAATAATTGGCAAGAAATTAAATTTCAAGATCTTTAAATATGGCCAGTGAGTTTCAGCCTCATCTCCAGCAACTCTCTGCCTTGAATTTCACACTTCACTAGTGCCAAAGTACTTGTAGCTTTTGAAAAGCAGCATGCCATTCCAGACTTTCATATCTCTGCTTCTGTTGTATTGATTCTTCATATTGGATAAACTTCCCTTCTGTAGAATGATTTCTATTTGTTTTATAAAACAAACTTTAAGTGTATTCTCCTAAGAATCTGTCTCTACTTCTGGATGACTTACATGTATCTCTATAAACCTGAGCCAGCTCTATGTCAAATCATTTTTGAGTTATATCTTACATATTTGTAAAAAGGACATATATGTTATAAAAAGCACGGCCATGTGCTACTAATTCCTAGAATATGACCAATTTTACATGATCTATAAACATTTGACTTTCAGTTAAAGCAAGACAAACATTATAAGTAAATAAAGTGATCTGAGAAGTACAAGGAATGAAATTTCATCACAAAATAACTACTCCTTTCTACCAACTTGCCATCCTAAAAAGTGCATCGGATTCTAAGAGATTCATTCTTTGGATAAAGTTGTATTGGCCTATAAGAACCCATTATGCCACAGGAAGGAGAAATGATTTAATTAGCCTATAATATTTTAGTGTGAATTAGTTCACCAGTATGAACTTTTTGAAAATATAAAGATCAAGCTGAACTGACATAAACAGACGGGAGGGAGAATTAAAGGGTTCAAAGAAGAATGGTGTACATTCCAAAGAAAAAGAACATATTCAATTAGAGATGAAAAATCTAATGGTTATGTCATACACATTAGAATGACCCTAGAAGGAATAAAACGTAGAATTTTGCATGTCTGCAACTGTGAGTGACTCAAATTTACATCTCTCAGACAATATAATGGCAACTACATTTCAGCTGTAGGATAGAGACGGGAATTCATTTTCAGCCTGAAATGTAGACGTTATGATTTTCGCAGAAGGAAACATTATTATAAAATCTTCCCATGTGTGGCTAGGGACACTGAGTGTGAAATGCATGTTCAGATTACATTCAAAGATGCCTCAGTTAGATAGAAGAAGGAACTGACATTTTTGTAGTACATTTTGAAGAAAGTAGATCTCTCTAGACAATGAATTTTCTGTTAGTTAAAGTAAAAACTTGGAATTATTGCAGAAAGATACAACTTTAAGTAGAAACGAGGGCCTTATTTCTGCAACTGCAAATTGATATGATACTGAAATAGCCTGAAACTCAATGAAGAGATCCAGCAGAATTTGAATAATATAATCAGAAGATAAATCTGCAATACGCAGAAACTGAATCAGTTCTAGTTACTTTTACCAAAGGGGTTTTTCCAAATTCTTGGAAGGAAAAGTAAGAAATTCAAATTGTATTGCATCTTATATTTATAGAATTCTGTTAACTGAATATTGAGCCATATGTACCATCATTCAATATGTCTCCTGTACTTATTCTCAATCAATCCCTTTGGTGTTTTCATAATGTCCTAAATGAAAGAATATTTTTCATATACAGCAATAGTCCTTCAGCTGCTTATTGGGATCACTTGGAGTGTATTTAGAAAATACTAATGCTTATACCAGAACTCTGACTAAATTGATCTACAGTAGAGACTGTTCGTCTGATATGTTTTTGTTAATGTTCCCCGTGATTCCAAGTTGCATCCACACTTGTGCTGTTTTTTAAGAACTCTCAGCCAAGGAAGACTCAATATGATAATTGCACTTACAAGATTCAGGTCCTAGAGCAGAACACAAAACTTACAGTATTAGGTCTTTAATGATCTTATTTTCATATATGTGTTTTTAAAGTTACAGTTATGCTTGATATCCTCTGAGACCAGTCTTTGGTCATGGTGCACCTTACATTCAAATAGCTATGCTTCTTCTACAACAGAGATTTTACATTATTCCAAGAAGGTTAAAAAAATTGTCATTAAATAGTTTATCATTTACAGGAGTAAAATAGAGCTAAAATTGTATCAGTGGAGAAGGTAAGATAAAAAGTTTTTCAAGAAATCGCTTCTCATTTCAATGACAGGAGAGGCAGAATATTTTAGAATGGCGGGTGGCCGGAGGAGGAGTGTTAGAATATACAAAAGAATCTAAGTAATGTAAAAATGATGAGAAAACAGGATGATTAATAACCAGGACAAATTCAACCTTAAGCATGAGCCTACTTACAACACACTATAATGCAGAATTAAGAGTAGCCTGGTCTCTAATACTGTGGATTTAAATCTAAGGTGCACAAGGACATAGATGATCCTCATTAAAAACCCTCTGTAGCGTTCCTTACCTGTTTCTTTAAAAATAAACCTGCCAATTATCGTTCTAAACACACCTACCGTTAGAACACGTTAGATATTTAGTTCTATTTAAATGTAAAGACTTCCACATGGTGGCAGTAAGTAGCTGCTACATTCAAGGAAAAGAACTGACAAATGTTTTGTACCTCCATGTACAGAAAATCTCTGTTATAATATTTTAGGGAATCCAGGATCATTGTGAAATTCTCATTTTTAGCTTGCTCTCAGAGACGTTCATACACACGTGCATACGTTCATACACACATGTTACAAATCTGAATATATGGCAAGACCAGGGACATCCTGGCACCCACAGTGAGGAAAGATGTCAACACTCTTACCTTCTCAGGCTCTCCTTACTTTTCCAGTGATTTTACTTGCCAATTCCAAGAATAGCACTCATAATTACATTGCCTTGCCTCATCTTTATGCCTCTATTAAGCTTTCTCCAGGTCTGCAACATCACTTATTCTTTTCTTCATATGGCCAAATGCCTCTCTTCATTCAGGATGATCAGAAAGTGTCACGACCCGTCGGGCTCCTGTGGCCCTGGTCTCCATTAGTGCAGGAAGGAACCAGACAAGAAGCAGATTAGAAGTACAAGCTTGCATGTGAAAACCCCTCACTGTACCCCAGAAGTGCATTAATGTACATAGTTACCATTCAATTTAAAAAAAAAAAAAGTACAAGCTTGTGGAAGGCGAGCTAGCCCTTACTTTCTGGGTAGCCCCAAGTAACCTCTGCACCAGCCTTTTACTGAAAGGGAATGATACAGGTGAGGGGAGTAATTAACAATGACTACAGGCTGAGGGCAAGGGCTCTTCTTCCACAAGGAACTCCTGTGGAGGAATGGCCCAAGGTCCACACCTTGGCTGCAGATCATCTTGCTTGGATGTCATCTGGCTCTTGGCGTCTCCTACAAGAAAGATCTGATCTTGACCATTTTGGTCAAGCATGGTGGCTTACACTGGTAATCCTAGTGCTATGACAGGCCAGGATGGATGGATTGCTTAAACTCAGGAGTTCAAGGCCAGCCTGAGCAAGACCATGACCTTGTCTCTACTAAAAATAGGAAAACTAGTCAAGTGTTGTGGCAGGTGCCTGTAGCCCCAGGTATTGAGGAAGCTGAAGCAGGGGGATTGCTTGAACCTAGGAGTTTGAGTTTACTGTGAGCTAAGCTGATGCACAGCACTCTAACCTAGAGCAACTCTCACGCTCAAAAAAAAAACAAAAGAAAAAAAAAAAAGAAAAGAAAAGGAAAGGAAAGGAGAGGAGACGAAACGTGTATGTGCTGGGAAGCCAGCCCACACAAGAAAAAAAGAAAAACACAGTTAAATTCAGATGGGGGGTGAAGGGGGAGGAGCAGAGGAGGGAGGAGAAGGGAAGTGGAAAAGGAGGGCTGAAAGGGGGAAAGGAGGGAGAGAAGGGGAGAGGGAAGGGGAGGAAAGAGGGGGGTATGGTAAGCCTTCACCTAACAGACACAGTGTATTAATATATGGCACACTTCCTAGGAGAAGGGCGGAACTACAACTTGGACTTCGCCTAACAAATACAATGTAACCTAATTGTTCTACCCAAACATTAACCTGAAATAAAAAAAGAATCTGAATTCTAACTAGGTACTTTTATTCATGGGAATGTTTGTCTGATCATATACTTACCACTAACACTTGTTACCAAGTGTTTTAATATTTGATTCTCTCTCATAATAGTTTGAGATTTTTAATCTCTGAAATATCTTAGCATCCATCACAATTTCAATTAAAAAACTGCTCAATTCATGAATCTTAATTTAGATTTGTTTTTCTCTATTAATAGTCTAATGGAATCTAGTAATTATTTTCATTATACCACTTGTATCAATTATAATTCCACAATTTTCTCATCATCACTTCTTTGACATCTCTCTTCTGATAGACTCTAGCCTTTATGAGGGTAAACACCTTGGCTGTTTCTTTCACTGTTTTATCACCAACCCCTGCCACGGTTCCCAACACACAGAAACATAAGTTGGCTGTATATCAGACATTTACTTTTGTTAAATAAGTGAATGAATGAATGAAAAATATATGAATTAAGGAATGAAGAGGCAACATGAAAAAGTTGAGATGATTATCTGATAATTCAGTAAAATAATTACAAACTATTTCAGGTAATTGATAAGGCTTATTTCATAATCAAATAGGCCATTCTTTTCTGCCTCTTAGTTTAATTATCCTTTATTAAGTAAATCCATCATGAATTTTCTGGATCCCTAGAGAATTTACAAATCCTTGAAGATCATAACATATTTTCGGCATAATATAAATGATCAATAGTTTCTTTAATTAGTTTTGAGTGAGACAGATCCTATTATACCTAAAATTCAGTTCCTTGCCTTCAACGAAAGATTACTTAAAAGTGAAAATATATAAGTTGGCAGTCCATTTATACAGATGTCTATATTCTTACTTTCATTTAGGTCAGTAAAACAAATATGTCACATTTCTTTATGCTCTTGGTTACATGCTCATGTGTCTTCCAAAATTCATGTTAAAACTTAACCCCCAGCAATAGTATCAGGGTGTGGGGCCTTTAGGAGGAGACTAAGCCAGGAGAACTCCACACTCAAGGGATGGCATTAGTGCCCTTATAAAAGGGCTTGAGGAAGCGAGTTTGTTAGACCTTCTATCTTTTAACACATGATGACACAAAATTTGCCCCTTCTTCCATTTCAGGACATAGCACAAGGCACATTCTTAGAGATAAAGACTAAGCTTTCACCAGATGCTACAGCGTCCAGGGCCTTGATCTTACAGCACAAGGCACATTCTTAGGGGTAAAGAATAAGCTTTCACCAGAGGCTACACTGGCCAGTGCCTGGTGGGCTCCAACAGAAATTTCTGTTCTCTATAAATTACTCAGTAGCAGTATTTTTTAATAGCAGTACTAAGACACTAAGATACTTGAGCAGGAAAAAACTAATAATATAATTTGCTGAAGTAACCATGTTTTCCTAAGTTTTGATAAGTAAATTAATTAATGATGTCACCATTTGCTTTAGTGAATGTTTATAAATACGTTTTTGTTCCAGGCTTCCTACTTATATTGTATTAGGTACCATCATAAATAGCTAAAAATGGTGGTTGGTGTACAGATGGAAATGTCACACTGCTTTATGAAAACATCAGCATAATGTGTCCTGAGTTAAATGAAGGGGAGTTAGTGAGAATCTTGCAGGAATATGTGTCATGGGTGGTACATCCTTGACAAGCACTCTCTCCCACCTGCACCCTGCCAGCAAGTATGGTAATCAGGGAGAACTGTGAGAAATCAACATTGCAATCCCTACACAGGAGGTCATCTGATTGAGGGAGGAGATTTGAAAGTGCGGTGTGAACTTCAGAACTGAAATGTAAGGAGTCAGAACATACCAAGAACAGCCTATAAAGAGAAACTGGGAGAAAGCAAGTAAAAGCACAGAGCCACCGAGCAGCCTTCCACACAGATGAAAGGGTGAGAATTCACAGTTGCACAAACTTCACATCCCACTGATTTGTGCAACTTTAGGGGAAAATCACTTATTCCTCAAGGCCACAATTTACTTCTTGATAACCTGAGGATAATAGTATTACCCAGAGATCTTGTAAATATAGTAGGAATATCACAGCCCCTTGATAAATATTTCATTTTCTTTGCCTTGCATATAAGGCAAAATCATAGCTTCAAGTTTGTTCCTACTGACTTCAGGAACTGAACCACATTTGTTTTTTCATAATTACTTGTGACTGATTGTCACTGAGAAAGTATTCTTAGTTGATGGTTAAAAAGTTAAGTAGAGCCTTGAATAGGGTAGTGGGGGCTGTAAGCGTTCTGGTAATAATAGCCTATTTACTTTAAGCATACTGACAGCTTTTTAAATACCAGGAATTTATTGTTGTAACACTTCAGCGAAATAGTGCATGTTAGGCTTTGCACAGACAACATACCCTGAGCATGTGCATTGCCTATCCTGGAAACAAAGGAAACTGGGATTCTGTATTCCTATCAGTTGTTGATGTCTAGCTTCTTAAATAAAATGCTCAGCCAATTGAGGTTAAGTATGAAGGACACTCAAGGTACTCAGTAGAAAAGAAACTTTAGCCATAAGGGCAGAGTAGCTGATCTTAACAGTAAAAAGAAATGGAAACAACAACCAAGGACAAAGTGAGGTTGCAGAATGCAATTTAGCCGTTCTGCCCCAAAGAGAAGGTACCTAGCAATAAACGGCTTCCTTATCTGGTGCTTTAAACTTGCTACGAGGCTTTTCTTCAGTTTATGAAATAGATCTTGTGCATGTAATGTACGTACTCTTCAACAACTAATAACTAATTGTTTCAGAGGGAATATTGCAGCAACCAAAGTAGTAAACTAGCTTGTTAAGCAGGTTTTTACTCTTGTAGTGATACTGAAGTCCCAAGGAATTGCTGGGGAATTAATATTTAAAAATTTTAAAAAATAAATCCCATTTCTGGTTATATGCCCCAGTCCTATAGATCTGATTTTCTTTACATTTCACAGTTTAGTATCCCAGATGATTCTACTGTATGGTTAATCTTGGGGATTCTTGATTTATTTTCATTTTTACCTATCAGAGAAGGGACATTTGAGAAAATGATTAAATTCAAGCAGCAGTGTCCATCGTTTTTTCTTTTCTGGTACACATTTGAAGAATAAGCATTGTCTTGGGCCACAGAATAAATACACAACCACTAATGAAAGCTGATCAGCAAAAGGAAAGGCCGGCGCATACTTTTTGCAATATTGGAAACCAGGGATAAGCAAAACGACCCCCAAATAATCCCCATGCAGCCCGGGGTCACAGGCTGGACACCCCTGGAAGGGACAGAAAGTCATGATCTTAGGTTAGTGTCAGGGCCCTCAGGTAAATTTGAGTACTTGGGCTAGCCTGAGGGAACCGATTGGACAGCAAGTCAAAAGAAAATGGAACATTTGAAAAATAGAAGGAAGTCAAACTTCATGTTCTTTAGAATTCTGCCCACAACGTAAACGAAACAACAACAACAAGAACAACAAAACAAGCTGCGATGCCGGTGCTCTAATTCCGCCTGACCGGAGAGAAACTCAGGCACGGGAGGCAGGTGTAACGGGCTTCACTTAGCTTACACGGCAGGCGCATCCTAGCTCCTGGCAGCCAGCGAGCAGAGTTACACGTCCTGATCTGTGATCCATACTCCACAGGAGGGAAGGGCCTGTGCACCGTTATACTTAGGGGGACGAAGTGGCAACAGCATGTCTTCACTGTACACCTTCGCTGCTATCTAGGAGCAAGGAGTCTTCCGGCAATGCCCCAGAGAGAAAGCCCAAACACACTTTCTCCTGCCCCACACAAACAAGAAAACTCAAGAGATATTTAAACTCAAATCTATGAATGCCACTTACATGAAATATTTCCTCCCCCTTACTCCTCCTATACCCATGACTACTGTTTTAGTTCAAGCCTACAGTATATTTTACCCGTGATGTTGAGATATTCGACCTAATTTTCCCCATCTCTATTCCATCTTCCACAGTGAGTCCACAGTGACAGCTCCCAGACATCTGACTTGCCATTCCCAAATTCCTCTTCCTGCCATACTGCTCTTAGATTTCATTTCTACTGATTTGTTTTGATGCAGGACAAGGTGGCTCCGCTACCCGCCGCCTTAGTCCTGGCGGTGTTGACGCTGTGGTGGCGGGAGGAACCAGCTTGCTGAAGGGGCTGGACACCTGGGGAGGGACAAGGGGCCTTGTTGTCTCCTCCCCCTGCTCTTCTGCCAGTCAATTTCATGGATGGCCCTTGCTGTCTCCTCCGGTGAGTTTCCAGGGCCTCAGAGTTCCGGCACCTTGCTGCTGATTGGGCAACTGGTTGTAACTGAAAGTCAACACTGACTTTCATACCTAAAGTCAACACTGACTGCCAGCAAAACAATCCCCTGGGACTATGTAATATAACCCCCTGAGCAGAGAGCCCAAGGATCTCCAAGAGGGAGCAGGAGAGCTGTTCCCCTTCTGGGTTCTCTCTGTCAGGACCTTTAGTTTTTGTAAGTTTTTGAATTTGTTTTTATGTATAAATCCTGACTTACCACTGATCCTGTGGTCCGTGGATTCATTCTTCGAATCCCTGAGACCAGGAACCTGAAACTGTAGTATCAGATTGACTTTGCTTCTTGCCATGGCCACACGTACATTCCGTACTTACTGAAAATGCACAGTTATTAGAACACGGCTGATTAGGATTATGTTTCAAAGCTCAATGCTACTTCCTCTTTCAGCCTTTCACTGCACAGCGAACGTATTTTCTCCGTTGAGCAACAGTTACTGATCCCCCCTTAAACTGATCACTCCACTTTTTATGCTGTACTGTTTTAAGATTTGCCAAAGAAGTCATCACCTTATTATCTTCTATATCTAATGATAGCCTAGTTGTCCTGCACTTCAATAAATGGTATAAAATTAATCTATGAATCACCAAAAAATTTCTCGATAAAACAACTGAGGTGACATTTATGCCAATTGTAAAACTGGTATTGCATATGCTTACTGTGCTGAGCAATGATATTGAATGAGGCAAGAGAATATATTTTGTGCTTGTCTAGTTTGCCTTTATTTTTCTGAATGAAGCCAGCTGTAATATATACAGAGGGTTTAGGAATATCTTGTATCTTGCTGTAATAAAGCTAGGTTCTATTCGTTCAAGGAAAAGCATACTTTAGTGCTTTTTTTTTTGAATCATTATGGTATCAAGTCGATATTGTTGTTGCATGAATAAATGAAGAATAGTCTGATAATGGCAACACTCAATGGGATACTGGCTTAAATGCTCCATTTTGTTGTATTGATGCGAAAAACCCTGATTCTCTGTCATTAAGACTATTTTTGTACAGAGCATTGTGAATCACACACGCACACGTGCACACACACACACACACACACACATCCATGTTCTCTCTCCATTCAAATTTTACTGACTCTCAAAAGCCTAGGAGATTTTAGTGTGGTAAAAACAGCAAGAGAGAACCAGAGCTCTGGTTCTTAGAATTACAAAATGATCAAAATATGTCACTATTATCAACTCATCTCAGTTACCCTTAGCGACGCCATTTTGGGGTTAAAATAGAATTTAAAGAGTCTGAACATTTTGACATGACAGAGTGTTAATCTTCCAGAAAATAAAATTTAAAGACTTGTTTAATGCCTTCATGACGGTGTAGAAACAGTGAAAGAAGCAGTGCGTTCGGAGGGCAAATGTCTAGTTTTGAAACCTAACTTCAAATTAGAGACCTGCAAACTATGTGATGTTTTAACAAGCCATTTAATACCTCTGAAATTGATTTTCTGCATCTGTATGTAATAAAATTGACTTTACCAATTTAACAAGAAATTCAAAGAAAGAACATATGGGAAAGTATTTTGTAGACTGTAAATTGGAAGGGACTGCACACTAATCATTAAAGGATTATATGTTTATATAAAATTCTTAATCATCACCTATTATAAAATACATGTATAATTAATAGATCAATTATTACCATATACTGTGTTGTGGTTGCTGCTTATCCAACCATGAAAAATCTTTTACAATAATATCAAAACTTGTTGTGGATTAACCCTTGTAATAATAGCATTGATAGAGAAAGAGCATAGTAGCAAAGTGTTTTACGTTTAGTAATACTGAATTACAAAGTATTTTAATCAAAGCAGAATACATATATATTTTGAGAATACAGTACACCAGTGTGTGTCTGTGCGTAATATACATACATATGCTTGGTGGATGGAAATAATTTGTGAACCACAAAACCACAGTAGCTAAGCATAGGCCTTCTTGATTTGAAAGTCAGCAACAGCAGTGGTAGATGAATAAGCATGACTAGATTGCAAAAATCTACCTGCTTAACTTCAATTTTAACAATGTTCTAACAGCGTCCTTCCATGACTTCCTAAAAGGGCCAGTATGGTTTAATTCTCTCAACAATTGTTTTCTTACTACTGTTTTAATTTCTTATTTGTTCACACGGGACATAATACTTGAGTATCACTTTGCAATAACACTTCCAAATGCCTCATAGTTTTTGTTACTAAGATCCTGAGAATCCATTTGAAGTCTTATGTGGGATTCACAAAATGATCAGCATAGTCAACTTAGATCAATGGCATGTTGCATAAAGCAAAACTTACCGTGACTATGAATTGGTTTTGCAACCATATTCCATTAACTTTATCTATGGGGCAGCAATTTTTAGAGATTTTTTTTTCTTCAAACTATTTGTACCACTCCAAAAATTTTTCAGAATAATTTTGGTATTTTTGTGGAAACCTCCAAAGAAAGTATGTGACTAAATCTATTTGAAGTCTAGAGAGGGACATAGCATATCAGGCAATGGCATTTCTATCCTATCAGCCACCAGAGTGAAAACCTTAGTCAACTCAACACATTGCTCTCTCCTTAACTTTTTATCAACTCGACCTCAAAAATGTACGTTATGGATGTTATTTCTGGAATAGTCATCAAAACCATCCCGCATTGCATTTGTAAACTAATTGACAATTTTTAAATCTTTACATTGTCGAGTCTTCTAACCCATGGAGATGATTTCTCCATTTGAGTTCTCTTAATATCTTCCATAAAATATGTAATTTTTACCTTAATAAATTTAGTCCAAGGTACTTGATATTTTTGTGATGTTACAAATTTTTAAAATTATTTTTGACATCTCTGTGGAACTGCAGTTTAGAAAAACATGAATCTTTATAGATCAATAATTTTTTCCATGTATTCTATATTCTAATGGATATTTTCCTATATGTTTTCTTTGCTTCCCAGGAATGTTAGCCTTTCAGTTTATTGTTTCCTACTTTGTACATTTTGAAATTGTATTCATTATGTTATTATCCTTGTGGAGTAAATACGCTTATTTCTGACATTACTTTCTTGATATCTGGAAATGCTGACTGCTTCAATTTCCACTTCAATTTTATTTTGAAAAAAAAATCCAACATTTCTTTGAACAGTGTTTGTAATATTTCCTTTTCATTGTTTTCTTTCAATTTTACTATGTCTCACTTTTTATGATTTAATGCTTTAAGAAGTATATCTTTTTATGAGATTGCAACCTTAGCGATTTCTAAGTATACTTTAGTTTATGTTATTTTTATATATATATATGTTTGGGTATATATTTAATATTACTTATTACTGTATTTCTTTCTGTTCTACTCAACTGCTACATGTGATTTTTTTCTCTCCTTTGTTCTGCATATTTTTGGATTGATCAACAAGCTGTCTTACTCTACTGTTTTTCGTCTTTAACATTTTATATAGCATGTTAGTCCACTTTGTGTTGCTATTTAAAAAAATAACCCGAGGCTGGGTAAATTATAAAGAAAGGAGATTTATTTGGCTCACAGTTCTGCAGACTGTACAAACATGACACCAACATCTGCTCCTGGTAAGGGCCTTCAGTTAAGGCAGAAGGCAATGGGGGAGCAGCCATGGTACCTGCACAACAAGAGAATAAGCAAGAGAAGGAGGAGGTGGTCCCAGGTTCTTTTAAATAATCAGCTCTCACATGAATTACTACAACAAGGAAAACTTATTTATTAGCGTGGGAAAGTCTCTAAGTCATTCAGAGGAATATTACCCCATGACCCAAACACCTCTCACCAGACTCCACCTCCAAAACTGGGGATCAGATTTCAACATGAGATTGAATGGCCCAAACATCTAAACAATACCATGCAGACTTCTTACTTTCCAGTTATTATCCAAAGTATGCATTTTCACCTAATCTAGTGTCAAATGATTTCTATTCTTGCTTTATAATAGCATCTTAACCTAATTAAATATATTTGTTTCACCTATTTTATATTATTGGTATACCTGTTCCATTAAATATGGTAGCATATGAGGGTACATAGTAGTTAACTTATTTTTTGTAAACAGTATTTGAACTACTCATATATCTAGCTACTTTTTCTTGTTGAGGTCATGGCCTCCAACACTTTAAGCTACTTTGCCCTATAGTATCTAATGAAAAAAGACTGACAGTCAATCCTGGTCTGGGTTAGTCTCGGTGAGTTCAAGGAGATGAGAGAGATTAATCTCTAAAGCAGATATAAACTAAAGCATGATAAATCCAATATATAATGAAGTGTCTGTTTCCCTTTCATCAGAGTCTAATATCTAATATTTAAACTTTTATGAAGAAGGAACAGAATGTGGCAGCACCTTCTGATTGTATCAGGCTTGAGGAATTAGATGTAAGGGAAGCCAGAGAGAAATGAATAAGTCAATACTTATTAGTTGTGTTTAGCCTTAACTTTTTAAAATTAATTTCAAGTCCACTGTTCAAATTGGCCACACAGATCCAACCAACTTGACTGTTACTTCCAATTTGGATGTAAATTATAGACTGTTAAAGATTATTTCCTTTCAATATTTTCTCTCATTTATTCCTTTGGCTACCGCTGGCCCTTGCTATAATTATTTGCCTATCCATGGACCTATCATATTCCATTGTACTCTTCAGTTACCCCTGCTACATTTTGGAGGGTAAGGAAGTCTGGAATCCATACATTTTGATTTTATAGTTTCTATGGATATAGTGGTAAGAAATGTTGTCAACAATCCGTAATAAATCACCATATTGCCTGAATTAGAACTTATTTACATAATTTTTTGTTTAGTTTCATCTTTTAATAATTATCTAGAATATTATATAAGTAAAATAATGTAGTATGTGCTCTTTTTGGTCAACTTCTTCTACTTAGAATAGTTCTTTTGCTTTTTAGTCCTATTGTTATACATATCTATATCCCGTTCTTGTTTTATTGCTGAGTAGTAGTGGTTTATGGTATGAATATATCCTGATATTGATTCAGTGTTGATGAGCATTCAAGTTTTTCTCAATCCTTTGGCTATTAAAAATAAAGCTGACATAAACATTTACTTCCAAGTCTTTGTTTGTATATATCCATTAATTTCCCTTGGGTAAATAATTAGGGGTAACAAGGCTTCCTCAAGTGACAGGGGTATATTTATTGTTTAAAAGAAACTTTTAAATTGTTTTCCAACATAGTTGCAACATTTCATGCTCACACCTACTGTGGTTGAGAGTTGCAGCTTATCCATCTCCTGACCAACACTTCGTATAGTTAGTCTTTTTCACTTCAGATATTTCAGATATTTCAACCAATGTGTATGAGGTTCTTAATGTGATTTTAATGTGCATTTAACCAATGAGTGATGATGTTGAAAAACTTTTTGTGACCTTATTTTCTATCTATATAACTTCTCTGGTGAGCTGTCTCTTCAAATCTTCTGGCAAATATAATGAGGTTGTTGGATATATTCAGTTTTTAATTTAAATCCATTGTTGCCAGAGAACATACTTAATGTCATTTCAAAGCTTCTAAATTTGTTGAGTCTTGTTTTGTGACCTAACAGATATTTTGTTGTGAAGAATGTTTAGTGCACTTGAGAAGAATGTGTACTCTGTGTGGTTGGAGGAGGTAGTCTATAGGTATCTGCTATGTATAATGATGTTGTAATTTTGTTAATGTCTTCTATTTCCTTGTTGATCTTCAGCATAGTTGTTTTACCTGGTATGGATAGTAGATTATTGGAATTTACAGATAGAATTCACGTACTATCAATTTTGCCTTTCAGATCTTTCAGTTTTTGCTTCAATACTTAAAGGCTCTGTTGTATGCATATGTATGTATAACTGCTATGCCATGATGTTTGATTTAAACATTTATCATTACAAAATGTATTTCTTTGTCTGTAATAAAAAGTTATGTCTTAAAATCTGTTTTATATTAGATTGTTTAATATTAGAATAGCTGTAGCTGCCTTTTTGCTATGATTTGCATGGAATATATTTTCCTTTTATTTAGGTGAATATCACATAAAATATATGTGATATACATATATATGCTAAGAGTAGTGTTTAGTATATCCATAATGTTGTATGGCTACCTCTTCTCCCTTCCTATTTCAAAACTTTTTTATCATTAGCGAATGTCTCATACCCATTAAATATTCACTGTACATTCGTTAACCCCATCCCTGCAATCACTAATTAACCTTTTGTCTCTATGGATTTGCCTATTCTGAATATTTCATATAAAAGAAATAAGACAGTGTATGACATTTTACGTCTGGCTTAGAATAATATTTGACTTAGAACAATATTTTCAAGGTTCATCAAAATTGTAGCATTTATCACTACTTTTCGCCTTTTGGCCATTATGAATAATTCTGCATAAACATTTGTATTCAAGTTTTTGTGTAGACTATTTCTATTCCTTTGAGTATATATACCTGTGAGTAGAATTCCTGGTCAAATTATAATGCTGGTTGATAATTCTGAGGTATTGCTAAACTATTTCCCACAAGGTCTGCCCCAGTTTACTTTCACATCAACAATGTACAAAGTCTTTAACTTGGCTACATTCTCACTAACACCTAATACTTTCCTTTTTTTAAATTGTAGTCATCTAGTCAATGAAGAGGTTGAGGTTTTGATTTTCACTTCTCTAATGACTAGCGACATTGAGCATCTTTTCATGATTTGTTGTCCTTTGCAAATTTTCTTTGAGAAATGTCTGTCTTTGCCCATTTCTAGTTGGGTTATTTTTCTCTTTATTTTTGAGTTATAAGAATACTTTATATATTCTGGATACTAAACCATGATTAAATGAATTATTTGCAAATATTTTCTCCTATTCTGTGGGTTTATCATTTCTTATAATACACAGATATTTTGATTTTATTAAAGTCTAATTTATTCTTTATTTCATTGCTTTTGCTTGAGTGTCAAATCTAAACAAACACTTACAAATCCAAGGTCATAAAGATGATTCATCTCTATGTTTTCTTCCAATAGTTTTATAGTTTTACCTTTTAAGTTGTAGGTCACTGATGTGTATTGAGTTAATTTTTTGTGTGGAGTGAGATAGGACATGATCTTTATTCACTTACATGTGGTTATTCAGTTACAACACAATTTGTAGAAGAGACTAATTGTTACCACATTTAATTGTATTGATACCTTGCTAAATACCACTTGACCATTGATGTTTGGGTTTATTCATGGCCTCCAAATTCTACTTCTTTAGTTTTTATTTGCATCCCTATGCCAGTACTGCACCCTTTGGATTAATGTAGCTTTGTAGCAAGTTTTAAAATTGAGAAGTATGAGTATACCAGATTTGTTTATATTTTTCAATATCATTTTGTCTATTCAAAGCTCTTTGAAATCCTAGATGAATTTGAGGATAATCCTTTCCATTTCTGCAAAAACAGGCCTTTGGAATTTTTTTTTCACTTTTTCATTTTTATTTCAAAATGGTTTAACTGTACATGTTGATGTTGTTATGAATGGTATCCCAGAATTGAATGAGGTTGTTTGAGGTCTAGCTAGCTGGCGAAGAGGATCTCCATTATCAGGAACGGCAATTCAAGGGTCTTGCAGCTCCAACCTCTTACTCTTTAGGTCACCACAAATGTTGCATTTGGTGAACCTTACAGGCCATTGGAATTTTGATAAAAATTACATTATGTCACTAGAACACTTTAGAGAATACTGCCATCTTAAAAATATGATGTCTGCCATTCTATGAATAAGGGATATATAGAAAATGCTAAAAAACTGTATGTACATTTTAAGAAAGGAAAAAAATGTATTAAAATTGTAATATTCAAGTCATGCTTGACTTCTGAAATTACAAGAGGTGCTCAATGTGACTTGTATTCATCTTTTGTTATTAGTATATGTTGAGTATTACAATTTTAATACAGTTTTCCATTCTTAAAAATGTGAATGCATTTTTTGGGTACCCTCTTATTTCCATTTGATTAGGTATTTTTTAATTTTTTTAGCAATGTTTTATAGTTTTCTGTGTAGAAGTATTTCCCCTCCTTTCTTGAATTCGGTCTTAGATGTTCTATTCTTGTGAATGCCATTGTAAATTGAATTATTTTCTTATATTATTTTCTTATTTTCCTTTTCAGACAGTCTATTGCTGATGTATTTAGGATAAAACTAACTCTTGTATGTTGATCTTGTACCCTGAAACTTTGCTGAAGTTTTTTATTAGCTCCAGTGAGGTATTATATGTGTGTGTGTTGGTTGTTTGGAATTTTCTATATATAGAACATCATCTAGAAATATAATTTTTTTCATTTTATTTTCCAATTTGGATACATTTTCTTTCTTTTTCTTTCCAATCACTCTATCTAGAACACCTAGGAAATTGTTCAATAAGAGGGGTGAAAGAAGAAACCCTTGATTCATTCCTTATATTGTAGGAAAATAGCAGCTCTGTTAGTTATAAATTTCTCAGTTCCTATTTCCAGAAATGGCTTACTTTCTCATTCATTTTGGAAGGTTTTATCATATTGAAGCCCTGGTAAAGTCTTTTCTTTTAGCTCATTGAAATGCTATCCTACTATTTTCTGGTCAGCATAGTTTCTGGTGAAAACTCTACTTATTATTATCAGTGGTCTTGATGTTGAGTTATCATTTGCTGATTCCCAGGTTCTGTTTTTGTTTTTGTTTCTTGTCAGTCTGTTATGTGTCTACATATGGAGCTCTTTCATTTAGATTTTGTGATTTTTAGATAAATGTTTTTACAATTTTGGAATGCCACCCTTTCTTCAAATCATCTCCTTCTGGTACTCCTATTGTGTGTATGTTGTTATACTTGATGGTTCCCCAAAGGTCCTCAGGGCTGTGCTTCTTTTTCTTTTCTTTAAGTATTTGTTTCACAGATGGGTTAATCACAACTGACCTATCTTCAGGTTTGATGATTCTATCTTTTGCTACCCAAATTTTCTTTTGGTTCCTTTCTTGTAAATTTTTATTTTAATTGTTCTAGTTTTTATTTCTAGAATCTTTGATTATTATTTTTTTAAATTTCCTTATTGGTTTTCTCTATTTAGTGAGACATCAATTCCTTTCTCTCTTTTAATTTTTGTTTTTAGCTTTTTAAACATATTTATAATATTGACTCCTTATTCTTCTAGAGAATTCAGTGTCTGGCCTTTCTTAGAAATAGTTTTTATTACTTGTTTTTTCTCATATGAAAGCCATAATTTTCTGAGTTTTTATTTTTTCCATGTGTTATAATGTCATTGTTGCTGAAACTAAACATTTTAAATATATAATTAATTAATGTTAATATTATAATATAAGCCTGAAAATATTTTCTTCATCTTGCATTTGTTTTGGTTTTTATTGCTATTTTTTTATTATTGATTTTTTAAAGTGAAATTCTCAGATCTTTCTCCATATTACTTTTGTGGCCACCGAATTAGCTCTGCTAGCTTCATGCCAATTAATAATTGGATAAAGATTTCTCCTTAAATGCCGTAAGCCAATACATTTGCTATAGACTATCTTCAATGTTACAGGTGACAGTTGAATACTCTCTGCTGTTGCAAACCTTCAAGATCAGCCAGAGGTGGGTTTAAGGTAGTCTCCCCAGCTCATTCTTCCTGGACATGCACACAGCCATACATATACATATGGTCTTCTGATTTCCCAGGAATACGTAACAGTCTTATAAAACCTTCAAGGGACATTTTACTTTCCAGTTTATCTGCCTTTTTAAAAGAAGTTTTTACTTAGCTTCTTGCTAGTTCCAGCTAGTATTGCTGCCTCAGACACTTGCAATGTCAAACAATGCCACTGACTTTTATCAGCAAACACCCTAAGGTTTAGGCTTTTCTCTGTATGTGACTTCTCAGTGAGGTCAAGTAAAAACAAGCACCTTGGATGGTGCTTTTCCAGAAGGCTGACAGACCAATCAAATGGTGACAAATATCTCAGAATGTGCCTTTGGGGGAACTCCAAACTCATTTTACCTCCTCCTGTGGCCTCTGAGCTACTAGTTTTCACAGCTGCTATGGCTTCAAGACTGCTGATTTTCAAGGCTAACATGGAGCTGGAGATAGGAAAAGAGAAATAGAGAATGTTAAAATGTTAGAACTCTTATTGTTTTTTCAATTTTAGGTATTTGTGAAATGGAGCGAAGATCTCTCTTAGGAGCCTGCTTGCCCCTCCAAGCATGGAAATACCATATTTTTCCATGTATAATGTCACTTTTTGCCTAAATTTTTGAGGGGAAAAATAAGGATACATATTATATGTATGGGTAGTACTAATTCCACATCTTGAAAATATTTTAAAGCTTATTCATTACAAATTTAATTCTAGAAACCAAGAATGATATCCAAATGCAAAATAATACCCTAGAAGAGTAATCACAGTGGACTTGAAAACCCAACTTGCTGTGATTGCTGGTGGGTGAACCAGCCATCTGCACCTTCATAATGTGTCAGTTCACAAACCCTTTATGGACTTAACAAAGAAAGAGTGGGCACTGTAGATGCTGTCAGCTGGTAATGATGTGATACAGGCAGAAATAAGAAAAGATCCTTCACCCAGGTTTGTATTAGATCCAAAGATCATGGAATGGTTTGAAGAAGGAAGTGGTTGTGAAATCGTTTAAAAAATGCAGCATCAGCAATGCTGTGGATGGAAATGAGAATGATGAAATTGACCTCAAATGCTCTATTTGAATATGTTGATGTCAACACCACACTGTGTTTGTTACAGCTTCACTGTCTGCTTTTGCTGCAGCTTTATATTACTTTTGACATTAGACACTATAGGACCTTCCTTTTAAAAGAAACTTCAAAGTTATTCAAAGGCTGTTCTGCCAGCCTCAATTTTTTTTTTATAAATTAATGATTTTAATTTTAGAGTCTTGATTCCATTTCACTTATTGATTCTTTGGACTCTACACTAATAATGTACTAACTTACTATCGATTTCGGTGAGCTGCTCTACTTCAGAGTATCTTTTATAATTAGTCTATTTTTTTAATAAAAGTTAAGAGTAAGTTTATTAAGTGCCATAAAATATATGTAGGGATTTTATTTGAGGAACATTGAACTTACTGAGCAATTTGGGCTGTGCAATATTGACTGCTTTATAATACTGAGGCTTTTATTGAACCACATGGGGTATATTTATTAACTTAAGTTTTCTTAATGTCTTTTCTTTGTAATTGTTCTGATTAACAAAAGCTTAACCAGTCTTTGTTGTTAATATATTCATGTGCAATTTATAATTTGGTGTTTGATTGAAAAGGGTAAGTTTTTTTTTATTATTAAGTACATTTTGTGGCTAATTTTTGTTTTGTGATAAAACATCAATTGCCTTTTATTAGTTTTATATTCAATAATTTTTCTAATAAGCTTATCTGTAATTTATTTTAATGTACTACATAGAAAAACATATTATCTGCAAGCAATTCTTTTTTTATATTTCTGAGGAGATACCATCCTTAGTAGAATTTTAGTCAGAATAAGTAGCAAAAGTCTTTCTTGTTAAAGAAAATGATTTTGATATATCACTTGTATCTTCAGCATGTTGGGTGGGCAGACACATTTATCCACTTAAAAATTTTCACATCACTACTGAGTTTGCAATGTTTGTTTGCATTTTAAATTGTAATTTAAAATGTTTTTATTACTCATTGTTGATTTTGTATTTTACTGAAGGGTTTTCTACATCTAGTGACAGAGTATATGTTTTTTCTCCTTTAGATTGTTAACAGTAAATTACAATAATAAAATACTAAAATCTAGTATTTAAGAGAATCATAGGGAAATTATAGTTTATAATGACTTAGTGTATATTTCATAATAGCTTAAAGAAAAGAATCACAATGTTTCTAATATGAAGAAAAGATAAATGTTTTATGTGGTAGCTATCCCAATTACCCTGCTTTAATACATGTATTAAAATATCACATGTACCCCCAGAAAATGTACAACTATGATATATCAGTACACAAGAAAAAAATGTAGAGTAACCAGAGAATAGAAATGATAGGAAGATACTGGTTGAGGGTGGTGCTGAGTCTGAGAGTGGACCTGCTGTGGCTCTGTTGCAGGGGCCACTGTGACTGCTGATGGCACTGGAACTGCTGAGGAAGGACCAACCAGATTAGAGCTGTGACCACTCGCAGCTGAGCTGGTGATGGGCTCCTCAAAGGGATTCAGAAACTTTGAAAGAACTCACAGCAAAGGGGTGGGAGACAGGAAGAGAGAGAGAGAGAGAACAGTGGTCTCTCCTTCTTTCCTACCTACTGTTCTCTGCCCCAGCCTCCAGCTGAGAAGCCAGATGGGGAAGGAACCCAGAAATGTAGTTTTCTGCCTTCTAGTCCACTCCTTACAGAGTACAGAAAGAAGAATGAAAATAAAATACCTTATATTCAATCAATTTTTCAAATGAATTTTTATTGCCAAAACAAATATTATATTAAGTTTTATAATATTTTATTTCAGATTTCTTATCTATATACCCACAATCACAAATCTGAATGCCCTGTATTTCTCCTACCCTGTCTGTGCCTCTCTGTCTTGGCAGCATTTTTTTCTGCAACCAATCAATATAAATGAGAATAATTAATTCCTCTTTTTATGCTTGTGTAATTTTGAAGCTGCATTACTCCTTGGATATTTGGTAAAAATCTCTTGTAAACTCAACAGTTCCAATGGTGTATTGAACCTGATGAAACTTCTGATTTAACTATCTTATTTTATTTTTATCTTTCTTTTTCATATTTTAAGTCTGTTGGCATGTTATAGACAATAATGTTTATTTCTAATATCCTGTAATTTTAATTTCTACAACATCTGTGGCTATACTCAATCTCTTCTTAGTTTAGTTTTTGTCTTGTCTTCTTGCTTAATTTTGCCTGAAATTATGTATTTTAGTAATATCTTTAGAACCTATTTCTCACTAGGCCATTTCTGGTTTCTGTAATTGAATTATATAATGTTGTTGAAAATTGTTTTCTTATCTATTCTTATATTCTTATACTTTCTTTGAAGTATTTTGTTATTCTATTAAATTCAAGTTTTCACTATTTACTTTCAGCCTTCCTTGCCACAAAGTTTCTTATTTCTCTATGTTTATGCTTAGCGGCATCCCCAAAGTTGTCCATTTCTATGTACTTTCTAATTTCACATATGACCTCTTATTGGAGGCATACGATGTTAGAACGATGTTTTCTAATTTCTAAATACATTCTCTTTAATTAATAGCATTACTGCTTAACAGTGTTATTTCAATAACAACAATCCTTTGAAATTTGATAGGATGATATCTATGGCTCTGCATGCAATCATCTTTTTTAATGTGTGTTGGAATCTTTTGCTATATTCTTCAATTTTTCTCTGTCACATTCGATGAAAGTTAAGCTAAATAATTGTTTTGTTTAAGTCATTATGTAAATTAAATAGTTCTTGAGGACTGGATTTTTTTTTTCCATTATTAACTGTTTTATTTTTAGTTCATGTTTTTTGTTTTTTTTTTCTTATATTGTCAACTTGTTTCTTATAAACTATTTTTTGGCATTTTCCCAACATGCGTTTGTCCACACACTTTGCCTTTTATGATTACTGCAATCTCTGTTTTATGTGGATTCCACAAATAACCTATAGATAAATTTCTAAATATTCATTCTGATAATCTTTGCCTATAATTTGTTATTTTTAGAGCTGCATGTGAACATATTTTTCTACTCTATTCTGAATTATTTTTATTTCTCTTTGTGTTCACTAGTTGAATGCTTCTCTCTTTCTTTTCTTCTCTATCACCCTTTTACTTGTACAGAAGCTCTTGCAACTATATCTATTTTTTAAGTACTCAAAATATTTTAGCATGCTTGTATAATGATGTATAAGCATAGTATCTTTAACCTATGTTTGAATAATAGATTTTCAATTTATCTTAATTTCCATACCCCCATGTATATAAATGTTTCATCCACTAAATAAATCCTTTATACTTATATATCAAGTATTCTTTTAATAAATCATCAATGTTTGTAAAAATTTATTTAGATATCTAGATAGTTATTGATATTCTTGCTCTTTGACCCTATTTTCTTGTGCAGGACTAGTGTTTTAGTACACTAGAATTTTCCTAGTGTGGACCTTTTTGATACAAATCTTGTTTTGGGGTATCCTCATTTTTTTAAATTTCCTGTCTACTCCAATAACAAACACACACCAAATTTCAATATCCAATATCATAGAAGTTTATTTCTCATTCATATTAAGTAGAATTCAGTATTCGGGAGGTGGCCGTTATTCAGTGATTTGGTTATTCCTTCTTCTTTTGTGTCCCTGAAATCCCCTCAGATGTTCACATTTTTTGCCTTGTGAAAGCATATGAGGACAAAAAGTAAAATACTATTCAATCATTTATTGTACTAGGAGGTTTGATAGATAAGTCTTATCTACATTTTCTTGCTCAGAACTCAGACATGGTTCTACCTAATTTCAAGCAAGTGAGAAGGAAAATAATATAACTATGCATCCAGGAAGAGAAGAATCAAAGTTTTGGTGAAATCAGACCATTCTCTGTAACATGTTTCCTAGACTACCAGGTGTGTGCATAGAAGTTAATAGCTATTTCTCTCAAAATGCTGGAAATGCTAATTCATTGTCTGCTTCCAAGATTTCTTTAGAAAAGTCAGTTGACAACCAAAATGTCCCTGTAAGTGGCTCTTAAGTGTTCTTTGATAATTTTAATTTCATTGTCTGTAAGGCACACAGGGAGTATTATTTTAGCTCACTAAAATAATACATAGCCTCTCTCTCTATGTATACATGTGTATATTTATACATACTTGTATATATACATAGCATGTCCATATGATACATATACACATATTACACATACATATTGTTTAATATTTAAGGTATTTAGAAAACACTTAATGAATTTTTTAATTAACATCTCTAGTAAGGTATAATTTACATACCTTAAAATGTACTCATTTAAAATATAGTATATAATTCATTGCTTTTAGTACATTAATAATGAGTTCCTTTTTGAAGGAAATTCTATAATTTGTGACAACATCAATAACTATGGAGGACATTATGCTAAGTGTAGTAAAAGGGTCACGGAAACACAAATACTATACAAACTCGCATAGGAACGGAGAATAGAATGGTGGTTTTATAAGGGGCTGGGGAAATGAGAAAATTTGGGTCAAAGGACACAAATCCTTCATTGTAAGTAGAATAAATTCTATAAATCTATAATAACATACAGTATCCTAATTTCTGTTAATAACATATTATTTACTTGAGTATCCTAAGAAAATAGTTCTTAAGTGTCCTCACCACAGACGTACCTAAAACACACAAAAAGGGTAACTATGTGTGTGGTGATGAATATGTTGATTAATTTAATTTGTGTAATCATTTCACAATGTTTATACCTGTCAAATGATCATACTGACCACCTTAAACCTGTCAAGTGATCAAACTGACCACCTTAAACGAGAGATGTCCTGAAAGTGTCCAGCCACGCAGTCCTCAGACAGCTTCATGTGTAATTTTTGTCAATTATATTGCATAAATCTGGGGAAAAATGAGTTCTTTTAACATCTGTTTCATCTACTTTATTTTACTTACTTTTTTTTTTTACTATTTTTTCTTCTCTTTTTGTATGAAATTTGTGTATTCACTTAAGAAACACATATATTCAAAATAGTTTATAGGCCAGGCTCAGTTTCTCACACCAGTAATCCTGGAACTCTGGGAGGCTGAGGCAGGTGGATTGCTTGAATTCATGAGTTGAGACCAGCCTGAGCAAGAGCAAGATCCCAAGATCTGTCTCTACCAAAAAATAGAAAAACTACCCAGGCATTATAGAAGGCACCTGTAGTCCCAGCTATTGTGTACCCTGAGCCAAGAGAATTACTTGAGCCCAAGAGTTTGAGGTTGCTATGAGCTATAACACCAGGGCACTCTACCCCCAGAGCAAGAGAGGGCCCTGGAGTCATAGCTCACAGCAACCTCAAACTCTTGAGCACAAGCAAGCAAACAAACAACCCAAAATAGTTTATAATATTTTAGATTGTTAAACAGTGTGAATTTTATTTCTATAGAATTCATAATCTATGTTATGGTCTTTTAGCATCATCATCATCATAATAATTATTATTTTTTTTTGCTGGGACCCAAGTTTGAACCCAGTATCTGGGGCCAGCGCCCTACTCCTTTGAGCCACTGGCACCACCCTAGCATCATAATTCTTTAATAGCTTTGCACTTGAAATCTAATTTTAAAAGAGATATTTTTGGTTTATTACTACTCAACTCCGTTTTTTCTTCTACATGTCAAATAATTCTGATTTTGCTTTTTCTGATGCTTTTATTCCCTTTGTTCTATAGACACTGAAATCCTTGATACCACTTTCTTCCAGACCACAGTGGTCAGCACACCATGGTTTGAATGATTGAACTGTTTTTTCTTCTTGCTCCAATTCTAGTTCAACCAAGGTTGCTAGGTAGAGCTGTCCACTATAATACTGGGATGAAACTTAAACTAGAAAATGTTTCCTATTTATATGAAATTCAAATTAACATGGCATCCATTAAATTTGTTTGCTATATCTGGCAACCATAAATTGAAGTATATACTTTCTCTCTCTCTTTTTTCTTTCTTTTCTTTCTTTCCTCCCTTTCTTTCCTTCTTTCCTTTCCTTCCTTGCTTTCCTTCATCCCTTTCCCTCCCTCCCTCCATCCCTTCCTTTCTCTCTCTTTCCTTCCTTCCTTCCTTTCTTTCTATACCAAGCTTCATCCCTTTATTTTTTCTAAACATGTGAAGGAGTTGATATAAGTAAAATGTAAGACAATTGTGCCATTTGAAACATAGTTATTCATTACCCTTTTAATCAGAGATATGTATGACATATATGGAGCTGCAACTATGTAAAAACTCAGGCAAACATAGCTAATATCAAGCGTCCCATAGTCACCAGAATCATAAAACCCAGTGGATTAATGAAGAATATATTCAAGACACTAAATTATTCAGTGACTTTTGATAGTCCCAAGGCTGTAAAAGCATATATGAAATCATTCAGAATGAGCAGTAGTTCAACATATTACAGGAATGCCTCAGAGATATTTGGGGGTTCAGTTCAAGACACTGAAATAAAGTGAATAAAGCAAGTTGCACATTTTTTTTGTTTGTTTCACAGAGCATACATTGTTATGTTTACACTACAATCATCTATTAAGTGTGCAATAACATTATATCTGAAAAATAATGTATATATCTGAATTAAAAATACTTTATTCCTAAAGTATCTACAGATGATCTGAGTCTTCATCTAGTCATAATCTTTTAGATGGGGCAGGGTCTTGCTTTGATGGTGGTAGTTGCTAAAGGCTGAAATTATCTGTGGCAATTTCTTAAGATAAGACAGTGAAGTTTGCCACATTGACTGACTCTTCATCTCATGAAATATTTCTCTGTAGCATGCAATGATGTTTGATGTTTCATCCCTAGAACTTTTTTCAAAATTGAGTCAATGCTCTTAAACCCTGCGGAGGCTTTATCAACTAACTTTTTAGCAAGATCCTCAATCTTCTTTGTCACTTCTAAATAGCATAGTAAATTCTAATAACAGGAGTAAATTCTGTCTCATAAGAACACTTTCTTTGCTCATCCATAAGAAGCAACTTATCATTCATTCAAGTTTTACCATGAGACTGCAGAAATTCAGGAGCACCTTCAGGATCTCCTAATTCTAGTACTCTCGCTGTTCCCACCACATCTTAGTGACTTCCTCCAGTGAGATCTTAAATGCCTCAAAGTCATCTATGAAGACTGGAATTGACTGCTTCCAAATTCCTGTTAATGTTGATATTTTGATCTCTTTCCGTGAATCATAAATGTTCTCAATGACATCTGAAAGATGAAGTCTTTCCAGAATGTTTTCTATTTACTATGCCTAGGTTCATCATAAGAATCTCTATTTATGGCATTTATAGTTTTGTAAAAAGTATTTCTTAAATAACATTTAAAAGGTAAAATTGCTCCAAGATCCACGAGCTGCAAAATGGATGTTGTGTTAGAAATCTTGAATACATCAATCTCCTTGTATACGTCCAACAGAGATCGTGGGTTAACATGTGCATTGTCAACAAATGGTAACATTCTTAAAGAAATCTTATTTTCTGGGTAGATCTCAACAACGAACTTAAAATATTCAGTAAACCACGCTGTAAACAGACATGCTGTCATCCAGAGTTTGATGGTCCATTTCTAGAGCATAAGTAAAGTAAGTTCAGCGTAATTCTTAAGTGCCCTGGAATTTTCAAAATGGCAAATGAACATTGACTTCAATTTAAAGTTGCCAGCTGTAATAATCCCTAACCAGAGAATCAGCCTGTCCTCTGAGACTTTGAATCTAGGCATTACCGTCTCCTCTCTAGCTATGAAAGTATTAGATGGGATCATTTTTAGTCAAAGACTATTTTATCTACACTGAAATTCTACTTTTTATGTAGTTATCGTTATCAATAATCTAATCTGGATTCTCTGGGTAATTTGCTGCAGTTTTTACATGAGTGCTTGCTTTTATATGATGACATTGGTTTCTTTTCTTAAACTTCATGAACCAACTCTGCTGGCTTCAGACGTTTCATCTAGAGCTCCTTCACTTCTCAGCCTTCAAAAATTGAAGAGAATCCTTGCTCTGGATTAGGCCTTGACTTGAGGAAATATTGCTGTGGGTTTAATTTTCTATCCACATCACTAAAACTTTCTCCATATCAGCAATACAGCTATTTCATGTTCTTATCATTCATACAGTTGCTGCAGCAGCATTTTTAATTTCCTTCAGGAATTTTTCCTTTGCATTTACAACCTGTCTGTTTGGTATAAGAGGCCTGGTTTGTACCTGATCTCAGCTTTCAATATGCCTTCCTTACTAAGCTTAATTAATCATTTCTAGCTTTTGATTTAAAGTGACAGATGTATGACTCTTCCTGTCACTGAACACTGAGACATTGTCGTAGAGTTAATAATTGGCCTATTTTTATTGTGTTTAGGGAATAGGAGGCATAAAGAGAGAGAAGTAGAGAATGGCTAGTCAGTGAGCAGCCAGATCTCACATATTGATTAAATTTGCCATCTTATATGGGCATGGCTCCTGGTATCCCAAAACAATCACAATAGTACCATCAAAGATCACAGATCACCATAGCAAATATAACAATAACGAAAACGTTTGGAACATTGTAAGAATTACCAAAATTTGACACAGAAATGTGAAGTGAGCATATGCTATTGAAAAAATGGTGCCAATAGAGTTCAACACAATATTGCCACAAACTTCCAATTTGTAAAAACAAAAACAAGATTTATAAGTGCAGTAAATTGAGGTATAGCTGTCAATGAATGTTTCAAACAAGATGCTAGTGTGAGTTCGGTCTCAGTATTAAAATTAAACCATGAGCTGTGCAAGGAACTCTGTGTAAAAGTTTTATCATTTCTCGAGGAGCACTTTCTATGAAATGGGATTTGTACTAGTTTATTTGAATTTTATTTGTTGTCATTTTTGTTCTCTTTATGCTTTTATAAAACATGTGATGGGTCCCAGAAGAGCTCTCGTCTGCTGAAAATGATATCAGTTTAGTTTGCCTTTTTTTTTTCTGATTGGTTGCTTTTCTTTCTTTTTCTTTTCCTTGTTTTCCTCTGTTGGTGTGTACTATGAATGTATCAACTTATTCATCATTTGATTTAGATTCGGTCTTACTGCTTTGTTTATTATGCTAGTATTTTCTATCATTTCTGAAAGCCATGAGCTTTTATTACTCCTCAAATAATCCATAAGATACAGAGATTTGAAGAGTGCCCTCTATTTTTATAATCTCTGTGACTGGTACTTTGTCATTTTCACTGTTACAGCAAAATAGCTTTTTGCATCTCCTTGATGTAAGTAGGAATAGAATGAGATGAAATGAATAGATATTGGACAGTACAACTCATGCAGTGTAGTCATGGTTACCATCAAAATACTCTGGCAAATGGATGACCCAGTCTACAAAGATATATTTATTAAAGCACATTTGTTGGCATTTTTGTTAACGTTTCCCTCAAAAGATGCACATTATTGACTAAAAAAAATCTTATGATCTTATTGATGTTCATTGAGATTGATTTGGTCTAGATGAAAATAAAATGCAGAATATCTTATAAGAAGACAAGAAAAGGGAGTAGTAAGAATTAAACATAATACATATTCTTTTTCTTTCTCTCACAAACACATATTCAAACACTTCCTAATAATTTTAGTCTCTGAAATGTACCAAAAACTGTGTACAGAAAATGTTGCTGTTCTACATATGTTTAAGCAATACTAAAAATTCTAGAGAGAGAATTTTATCCTATTAAAAGTCTTTCCGTAAAAAAAAAAAAAAGTCTTTACGTAACTGATGATTATATTTAAATAACCAACAACATAAGTTGTTGACAGTGAACAGTTTAGTATATTAAACTGTAGACAAATTATAATGTTACTCAATTTAATATGGATAACATTAAAAGTAAAATAAAATAATTCCTTTTAGTCTCGAAATAATATGCATTTTGTATGGGTTTAACAAACATGTATAAACTTACTACATGCAGAAAGAACAACCAATCCAAATGTATACTATGTTTTATGTGGAATTAAGAATGTTATATAATTTATATATTGAGTGTCAAAACTTATTTTATTTAAAAAGTTATGGACCCCAATATACATAATTGGCAACTGAGTAAATATGGTTTATTATATTTTTAAAAATACCCTATTTAAAGAAATCATGTATATATTATATTCTCCTGGGACTGTGGTAAAGGATTCAAAGTAGAGAGATTCTATGCCCTAGAACACAAAAGTTTCCCTGCTTCTATTCTCAGGAACGCTCACCAGAAACTGCAGTATAAGCTGTAAGGATAGCCTTCAACTGAAGCAGAACTCAGGATAACACCATGAGGAAATCTAAGAAGTCAACAGAATAAGGGCCAAAGTGAGCTGGAAAATGCTAGAATTTACATTCCTGATCCAAATTACAGGAACAAGAAAGAAAATCACTTTTATGTGAAATTTTAATTCATGAAATTCAGAAAGAAAAATTATTCAATAATTTCTTAAAAATGAAATTCAGAGAGCAGCAAAAGATTTGCACTTTGTCAGTGCAAAATATGAAAAGAGTAAAGGAAAGTAGAGAGATTCAAAATCACTATAATCTCCTTTTTCTATGATGCTATCTGAGAAATGAGTCTAGTAATTCTTTGATGTTCACTCTTTCAGTCAAGCTTACATTACCCTTCAATTTAGAAATTAGGAATTATGCCTGGCCCAGTGACTCAAATCTGTCATCCTAACACTTGTGGCTGAGGTGAGGTGGGGCAGGGAGGATTTCTTGAGCTCAGGAGTTTGATACCAGCTTGAGCAAGAGTGAGACCACGTCTCTACTAAACATAAAAAAAAATAGCCAGGCTGTGTCGCACATGCCTGTAGTCTTAGCTACTCAGGAAGCCGAGGCAAGAGGATCACTTAAACCCATGATGTGAGGTTGCTATGAGCTTTGATGCCATGGCACTCTACCCTGGAGCAACAGAGTGAGACTCTGTCTCAAAAAAAAAAAAAAAAAAGGAAAAGAAATTAGAAATTATTTTGTTGATACTTTCACCTTTTTATTTTTTGAAGTGAAGAAGGAATGGTTGAAACAGCTCAGAAATAGCCTTTACCTCAATTATCGATTGTGCTAACAAGACGATAGCTCATAAATATATTAGTTTAGTCTATTTGGCTATATATAGCCTTTGCTGATATATGTAAAATATGCAGGTTTGGGACATAATTGATAATGTTCTAGAATGATTTTTTGAAAATGTACTTATGGTCAATAAAATACAAATGCATTTCATTAATATAATATATTCCTATTTATCATTGTTACTACAGGTACCCAGTAGGCAATGTTTAAAGCTGGCAGGAAAATAAATATGTATAGAACATCTTTAGAATATCTACAGAATTATCTGTAGAACACTGATGTTGCTTTTTCTTTTAAAATGAAATGGGAATATACGTTTGTACTATGGAGCAAATATTCATAGACAAGGTACAGGAAAATATTTTGGAAAGCTATAAAGAGAAAAAGATAGTTAAACTGGGCTTGGACAGATGACTAAGGCTTGTGTCACATGGAAAAACACAGTGAAGGTCATTCCAGAAGCAAAGGAGATGAGTAAGGAGGAAACAAAATAATCTTTTGCTTCTTGAATATATAGGGGGAAAGCCTGAAGTTAAAAGTCATGATTCCATTAAAATTTTTAGAAATTATTAGTATATTTGCATTTTTTCCTATAGCAAATTAAGACTTACTGATTTTTTCCATGGCTACTAATATTACAACTTGATCACAAATGTTTAGAGAATCAAGATGAAGGGTTGATGGCATAGATGTGCTGAGAAATAAACTACAAGTCAGAAAGATGATACTTAAACCTTTGGGAGAGTTAGAAAAACTTTCTGTTAGTATGTAATGACTAGGATGTAGTTACCTCAAAGTTCCATAAGGGTAGAAACTACGTTCATAATTTTTCACTAATGTGTCAACAGTATGTAGTAAGTGTGAAGCACTTAGCAGGTTATCCGTAAAGGTCCGCTGCGCATCCCACATGAATCTTTCTCGAACATGAAATGTTCCAAATCTTCTAGAATGGCCACATCACTGGATACCAAATTTAAATGCACTTTTAAATGTACCTTGCACAGATTAGGAACCTGGAAATAGCAATACTGCAGGATCCATTACAGTAATTATGTATTATATTTAGAGAACGTGTTTGGAGTTTTGCTCAGACTGTGGGATGCAAGAATTTCTAGCATTTTGAAAATTTCTTACGGCAATTCATAAAAAAAATGTCAACAATATGTTTCCTCCTAGTAAGGGGTCAACGTGTGAAATTGTAGTCACTGCACAGCAAGCAGTTCTCAGTAAAGGGAGAAAGGTAGAAACTCATTGCAGAATGCTGTTACCCACTGGGAGGTTTTGTAGAAGAAGCAGAAAGTTAATGAGAAGAGCCCTTTGTGTTCCAAGCAATCCACTGGCTGCTGCCTGGGTGCACAGAACACTATTAACAGAACCACTGCAGTTCCAACTTTCCCTGATAATTCAGGGAAGGCACTTTGAGGTGTTTCTTGATTTGCCTCTTGTTGCTTCCTCTTCAAAAACTTGAGGATGACTGAGCTTGTGTCTCACAGTCACATGTGAACCTCAGTGCAGAAATATTTCAAATTCGATACCTATCTTTGAAGGGTAGTGGCTTGTACACATTAAAACTCTTGCCCCTCAAAGACTTATTTTCTTGTAGTCTTTCCTTCCAAGTCACTGTACATCGCCTATAGCCAGGTAAATTTAGAAACTGGATGCTGAATCATTAACCTTAATAAAATGTCTCTTACTTTTCCTCATTGCTATAAGCACCACTAAATATCCCCCCCACTCCCACATCCAAATATAAAACACTTACAGTGTAGCATTTGTTAATTTACCTTCTGTTCATTGGGTAAACTTTTGTCAAGTTTTCCTTTTAAACATAGCCTGTGTCCATCTACCTTCCTTTATACCATTAAAATAGTTGACTTCAGTTAGCTTGTACTCAACAGTGGAATGACATGACAAGTTGAGATCTTAAGAACTGATGCATGTCTAATTCCCTACTCAAGTTCTGGGATTTCTAAAGAATACCTGTAATACTGTATTAATAGACAATAGATGTTTCTAGATTATTAGATAAGACATAATCCAACATCATTTCTGCTTATTTCATGGTGTTCAGCTCATTGATTATTGGGTGCCTGCTTACACAGTCTCTTGGGTTGAGTGGATTAGAAGCTGAAAAAATATACTAACAAAATAAGCAAGGCATCACTTAAAATATAAGATGAAAAAAACATGCCATAGTCTAAACATCTTATTTGTATCCAAAGTTTGTGAATAAAATAAATATTAGTTAACTAAAGCCTTGAGAGCCTATTAATGTAAATGGGTCCAAAATTCCCTTCCTTCCTTCCTTCTTTCCACCTCCTTCCCTCCCTACCTTTCTCTCTTCCTCTAAATAATTCATGCACAGGGAACAAAATGCAAAAAGAGTAAATGAGTCTATAGTGAAAGATATGTCTTCTGGGCATCTCTGCTACTTACGAACAAGAGAATCTCCCCAGAAGTAGAAAATGGCTGCCAGGTTTTTGCATATCCTATAAAGATAGTCTATCTGTCTGTCTGTCTGTCTGTCTCTCTCTCTCTCTCTCTCACACACACACACACACACCCCCCTACACAGGGGAGCCATAAAGTTTGCTTTAAATTTTCCATGAATTTTATGGCCTTTACACACACACACACACACACACACATTCAGATAAAATAAATTGGTCTTTTAATGATAATATCACAGAGTCAAGCAAAACAAGGTTCTGAAAGCGTTAAATGATAAGCCTCAAGGTTATGCAGAAAGTCAGCAATGGAGTTGGGGACGAGCCCAGATTTTCTATTTTTCTCTAGGCATTTTGCCATCTTGCAAATTTTTATCTTCTATATGCCAATATTTCTGCCTTTTGTATGGATGGGCATGTTTCCAAAAGTTTTAAATTTGGTTTTGATTCAATAGCGCACCCTAAGAATAAATGTAGTAAAAGAATCTTCTTTGTATGCAATATTTCAACCTAAACAAGTAGGCATGTCAGTTTGGGACTCTGGTGTTTTTGAGGATACTGAAGAACATCATACTTAGCTTGAGAGGCTTTATTTAATTCAGAGTCTTAGAATCTGCTTAAAAGTAAAAAACAAGCAAAAGATATAATAAAATTTCAATACAAAAAGCTTGAAATTTTCAAGCTTTCAAGCTTTTGGCTTTCAAGCCAAAGTGATCAAAATTTAAACGATTTTAATTAAATTTTGTCTAAGACATATTTCCCCATGCTCACATTTCATATTTACTTGGAATATTTTTTTTTCAATCCTATAGGTCTTGTCCCCTTTTAAAAACTTTGCCTTGGCTAATGTATTTCCACTGTAATAGGACTTCAGAGAAAGATGGCAATAAAGATAAGTAGGAATTGGCACTATCTCTTTGCTAATGCCTTTGACCTCAGAAAGAGGTTTAACTTAAAAAAAAATTAGTAGCAAGCGTTAGTTTGATATAAAAAATATTTCATGCCAACAGTTTCAAATATTTAAAACACCCCTCTTCAGCTAAGAAAAAAAATGGTAAAGATAGAAGTGTTTTTTTATTATTAATTCCCAACATATTTCTGTTTCATACCCTCTGATATCATGTTCCAGTTTCCCTAAATATTTTTGTCTATGCCTGGTTGTGTTCTTTACTCACAGCCTTTTTAACTATGCTCTTTTCATCAAGAGATTGAGTCTATTCATTCTTTTCTCGAATGTATTCTCAAAAACCTGTGACTCGCTTTGACCAATACATGTAGTTGAACTAAGATTATGCTAGTTCTGGGCTTGGGTCTTAAGACTTATGGAAAAGTTTCAGTTGCCAGACACTGCTAGAGTCCACATGGAGAATGAGACCCAGAGTTTGAAAGACACCTTTAAAAAGAGACCTTAAGATGGATTCTGGGAAGATGGCTGACTGGTAGCAACCCTCAGCAGAGGCTCCTGAGCAGACAGAGGAAAAAAAGCTGGATGGAAAAACTGGAATCAGACTCTATGAAGCCAAAGGTAGGGATCTGAGCCAAGAAAGTAGTTCAGCAAGCTGTAACTACAAGAAAGAGCATTTAAGAAAACAAATTTCAGGCAGCGCCTATGGCTCAAAGGAGTAGGACACTAGCCCTATATACTGGAGGTGGTGTGTTCAAACCCAGCCCCAGCCAAAAACAAAAACAAAAAAAAACTTCAAAAAAAGAAAAAGAAAACAAATTTCAGGTATAAAGCCTATTGACTAGAGGACGAGAGACACCCTCCCCCAAGCAGGAGGCCTGTTGCAGGCTATCTGCAAACAAGCAGGGAACAGAAGACCTCTCATTTTACCTCACTGGAGAGAGCCATTGAACTCCAAGCCTCTTTATCCAGGGAAGTCCCACTTATGAACCTAGACACCACCTCA
>CAUYQV010113405.1:0-35261 GCA_963574575.1 Galagoides demidoff
CAGCTACTTGGGAGGCGGAGGCAGGAGACTCGCTTGAGCCCAGGAGTTGGAGGTTGCTATGAGCTGTGATGCCATGGCACTCTACCCAGGGGGATAGCTTGAGGCTCCATCTCAAAAAAAAAAAAAAAAAAAAAAAGAACATTCCTTTCCTTTAATCTTTTCTTTTCCTGCCTGTCTTGCAGAGCTATTATTCTTACAGGGAAAATGTTTATAACATTTACATTCTGTTTTGTAAGTATAATTAAGTCTTCATTTTTTTAATAAGTGACTATAAATGGAATACAACTTTTAATTTCTTATGATTATATAAATATTATTTACCCTAGAACCTGTCATTTGATTCAGTTCATAACAAAGGAAATAAGACCAGATGTTATTATAAATTTGCTACTGGAAGGAGATTCTTTTAAATGAAACATTCAGGTCTTTTCCTTCATGGAGACAAAGGAGGCCTGTCTGTTGTCTATGGCAAACGTACCTTGCTCTGTAAACCTGTCTTTCTGTTGTTCTGTAAATCTACCTTTTTCTTCCTCACCTGTGGGGAGGTGGTTGTAGCTACCACCTTCGCACTGTAGCTGTTTATCTTGCTTCGTATTTCAGAATAAATGGATTTAGGCATTAAAAAAATAAATGAAGTGGTTTGGCGCCTGTGCCTCAAGTGGCTAAGGCACCAGCCACATACACCTAAGGCAGCGGGTTTGAGTGCACCTGGCCCACCAGAACAATGACGGCTGCAACCAAAGAAATGGCTGGGCATTGTGGTGGGTGCCTGTGGTCCCAGCTACTTGGGAGGCTGAGGCAGGAGACTCTCTTGAGCCCAGGAGTTGGAGGTTGCTGTGAGCTGTGATGCCATGGCACTCTACCCAGGGGGGATAGCTTGAGGCTCCGTCTCAAAAAATAAAAAAATAAAAAAAAAAACAAATGAAGCATTCAAATGGATTAAGGAATTTTTTTTCTATCTTTTCTTTCTTTTGGTCATATTCTTTAGCTGCTCTTTCTTAAATCCCATGTGAACCTCTTTTTATTTTCCATTTGATTTATTGCAGCGTTTTTCAGCCTTTTTAATCTCATGGTACACTTGAACCTGTAGTTAAGCTTCTATGGCACACTTAAATTATGTTGATCAAAAAAAGCAGTAAAAAAAAAGGATATAGTAACTGTGCTTTGAACTTCTTTTGAGAATAATTGAATTAATGATCTTTAAAAATTTTTGCAGCACATCTAAGCTCCCCTCATAGCACACCAGTTGAAAATCACTGATACGTTGTGTTGAATTATGCCTGTAATTTTTTAAATAAGATACACAGAGTTATAGTTCTAAAATTATTTTACTTTGGTCTCATCATTAATAGTTTGACTCTCAAAAACCATTTTCGTTGCTTAAACTTGAAGATGTTTCCCCTCTTCAATGTTGCTGATATGTCTGATTTTATTTTCTTTCTCTCTTTGGAAGCTTTTAACCTTTTCTCTTAATCCTTAGAATTCTGGAATTTCACTAGGGTATGTATAGGTGTGATTTAAAGACACTTTCCCCCATATAGTACTAGGCAGGACTTACAGTCCGAAGATTCCCATCTTTCTTCCTTTTGTTTGTGTTTTCTCCTAGCAGCCTTTTAAACAGATTTTTGAATTCTTAGAGTTAGTCCCTGTTTCAACTTTGCTCATAACCTTCAACTCTCTGTTCTTTGCAACGAGAATCCCTTAACTTGGTTACTAATTCAGTCCAGCGTTGTGTTCATTCTGCTGTTCACTCCATGTATTAAACTGTCTTTATTTTGATAATCACTTTTTGATCTCTACAAATTGCTGTTGCTTCTTTTTCATAGCAACTATTTCTTTTTCTTAAAAAAAAAAACAAAAACCCTAATATATATTGTCTTGAATCTCTTTAAGATTCTCTACTTTGCGTGCTTGGAGTTCATTCTCCCATTTCTTATGTTGGGTTTCTGTCTTTCACTCTGTCCCCCACTTCCCTAATGTTTGGTGATTTTGGTTTATATTACCATATATATAAATAAAGGTCTAAACTGAACAGTATCTGTAGTTGAAAGACATTTTCTCAGCTCAAAGGAGTAAGGCACTGGCCCCATATGCCAGAGGTGATGGGTTCAAACCCGGCTCCCCCCTCAAAAAAGAAATTTTCTCAGTCCAAGTGAGACTCCTGATTTCCCTTTTTTATATTTATATTTATATTTTTTTATTTCTCTCTCTCTCTTTTTATTGTTTGGGATTCACTGAGGGTACAAATAATTAGGTTACAATGATTGCATTTGTTAGCTAAAGTCCCTCTTATAATTGTGTCCCGCCCCCAAGAGGAGACTCCTAATTTCTAACTTGATGATGAGCTTAAATCCTGCTTAACTAAAGCCCTAGATACAGTGATTGTGGGTGTGTACATAAAACCATGGACAGGCTGCAGAGGTCCTCTAACTACGGCCTGTGGGCCACATGCGACCTGCCTAGGACATTTATCTGGCCTGCTGGGTGTTTTTGCTACTGCTGCCTGTCCTGCTTAGCAGCTGACTCGTCTCTGGGGCCCGCAGTCTGGCCCTCCAACGGTCTGAGGGACAGTGAACCGGCCCCCTGTTTAAAAAGCTTGAGGACCCCTGTCTGGTTGAGGCACCTACTTTTTGTGATGGCAATTTATTAGCAGAGAACGAGAGGCTCTTCCCTCACTGAAGTCAGAAGAGGGAAGGAGGCTGTGAAGATGCCTGCCTTTACTGGATTGAATGTTAATGTACAACAATTCTATCCTGTTAATTTACTTTGAAGAATGGAGAAGAAAAGTGGAAGAACTACTGAAAGGCTTGGTTAATCTGCATCAGAAAGATGGTAGGAGAAGAGGTTTCAGAAACAAGAAGAAAAGAAACGGAAAAACAAGAGCCAGTGAGGGGAGGAGTTAAGAATATGCTTTGAGGACTTTGGGAGAAGATGTGGAAATTTGCTGGCCGGTTGCCTTGATGTGTAAGAGATGAAATAAATTTCCTATAGCATTTTTAAAGGAGACCTGAGGTAAAGGTTTGAATGCCTCTTTGAAATGTGTTTTGTTATCAAACTGGTGTTTATTCTGAAAGTGACTTGGTTCTGGAAACTGGCCTGTGGCAGCTCACTCACCTTTAGAGAAGTAAACATGGGTATGTCCTTGCTTTCACGACTGTACTATCTTTGCAGGCAGGAGCTGGTTCCTATGCTCTCTTGTGCCATGTCATTCTACAGCAGCCTTACAGTGTTGTTGTCAGTCTAGTTTGGTACGAAAGAGGTTTAGCTGCTGTCTGTGCACCAATACAAGCAGGGCTGGACCATAGTATATTGGTGCCATAGACAGGTTAGTAATTTGGCACCTTCCCAATATTGATTCAATCTTATTAAGTGAGAAGAAACACTTTAATAATCGTACACCTCAATCTTATATTCAAAATAAGAGATTTATTAGATGTGATATTTATCTAAACCAAAACAAAAAACTGAAAAAAGCAACAAAAACTTTGCTTAAACTTTAGATAACAAACCAGTTCTTCCCTGCCAAAAGCACTCTGCCATGTGTTATGTGGGTGCAGTGCTTCAGACATCTGTACTTGAAACCTTGAGGAACTGTCAGATGTTTGGTCTCAGAACTGTTGCTGTGGCCAAGTGCAAGCTCCCCAAAGACTCAGTTTCATGAGGAACAGTGCCTGGGGTATAGTGGGCATCCGGCAATACCTGTTGTATGATTGATTGGACAGAGCTTGGTTAGCCCTGGACTGGAGTTGCTTCTTCAGTTTTGTAAGCAGTTATCTGGAGGAAACATATACTAATCAACAGCACATTTTCTCATTATTTCACTTGCTTTTGTGCTCCTGATAGACTGGTTCCCAAAATAGCTGCTCATTTGGCTCATTCCCAAGTCAGGCTCTGTCTATGAGAATTTTCCTTGGAACACAGTGGAATACACACTAATATTTACTGAGAACTATTAGGCACAGCAGGTATGTGAGCTACTGACTAGTAGTACTACTACAATGTAACGTGCATTGCAATTCAGGTCTGAGCTGGGGGAGGCAGCAGAATTGACCTGGAGGGAAGAATTGAACCAAATAGGGTTCCTAAATCTGACTAAGGGAGATTTCCTCTACCATACTTCTTTTTCTCAGAATTTAAAGCCAGAAGTATACTTGGTGTAATAAGAGATGCATGTTTTTCCTAATTTATTACAGAAAATACATAAAATTTTGGAAACCAACAAACGAGATGCTATCAGAGAACTAGGTAGGTAGTTGGAGCCGTAGTCCTCAGCCTTTCTGGCATCAGGGAGTGGTTTCATGGAAGACAACTTTTCCATAGATGTGGAGGTCCAGGGGAGATGGGAACGGGACAGGAGGTGAGTTCAGGTAGTAATGCAACTGAAGGTGAGCGGCTATAAATACAGATGAAGCTTTGCTTTCTTGCCCACACTCACCTCCTGCTGGGCAGCCTAGTTCCTGATAGGCCATGGACTAGAATCCTTCCAGTTTCATGGAAGACAACTTTTCCACGGATGGGGGTGGAGAGAAGGGATAGGAGACAGAGCTCAGGAAGTGGTGCTTGGTGGCTCAGTTTCTAACAGGCCACAGAGCACTACCTGTCTGTGCCTGGGGGGTTGGCGACCACAGAGTTAGAGTATATGATTTCCTGAAGGCACACCTTATTGTTCTATAATTTAATGGAAGGAAGATAAGTCTGTGCTGTCATTCACTTATTTGTTTATTCATTCATATTGAACACAGGTAATGGGCCAGGTATGGGAAGCAAAGATGGGTAGACCTTAAAAAGTGAGTCTGGTGGAGATAACTGAGCAAATTAGGCGAGTCCTATTAGTTGCTATGGGAGTATAGAGAAAATAATGGGAGGAGCATGGACAGTGTATCAAGGTAGTAAGGTCAGAGTCCTTAAGGCCGGAAGAAAAAGACACGTGAAGATTACCTTTGACAAAAGGTTTTTTAATTCCCCCTCCCCCCCTTTTTGCAAGGATACTCTGGAACATAGGGCTGCAAAAGACGTCATTTTTTGAGCACCTACAATTATTTGCCTTTACTTGAACCACACACCAGAAGCCCAAGGATTTTATGCCAAGATCCTTGGGTTTGTTTTCCTCATATGGGGCCATGGCCAGGCTCTTGGTGTGTGCAAAAGCATGTGGTAGAGGGCCTGGCACATGGTAGGCCCTTAATGCACAGAAGCTACAGAAAAGAAATAAAGCAAAACCACTTTGTATTCATGACCACATTCATGATATATGGATTTTTGGGGATCATGTTTTCTAGTCAAAATGGAAAGAACTTGGTCTAATGAATGGGAGTGTTAATTTGGAGATAGTAGGTCAGAATATTTTGGCCCTGTCTCGGAAATCCCAGGACCCACTATGTTCATTTACATATTGGCAGATTTTTATTTCTGTGCTTTTAGAGATTAGGGGACTAGGAACTACAGTTTTATATTATGTTTTAGATAAGTATAAAACATTACCAAGTTTTCTAGATTCAGTCCTGTAAAAGGGAGTGCCTGTTACCATATGGTTACGGCTACTGATTGTTGAGTGCTTATTATGTCAGGAACTATTAACTGCTTTATGTATATTATCTCATTCAATCCGTATAATTATTCTCTGAGCCAAATGGTATTATTAGAGAGGTTGACTTGTTTGAGGCCTTATGGCTAGTAAGTGGTGGACCAGTTCTGTAGCCCAGGTGTATCTGATGCTAAAATCTCTTGATCATTGCCACCTTTCACTTTACTGGTCAGCTATTTCCATTAATAAAATGAGTAAATACCTTCCATACGTTGGGCATTGTGCTCAGGGTTAAGATTGTAAAGATATGACAGATGCAGTTTGAACTTTGACTCATAGTCCATTCCATGACTTCTCGTGTTTACTGTGGAAAGATGTGACTTGACCTCAGAAAGACCCACCAGCCAAAGTCCAGGGGCTCTTTCCTTCAGAGGAAAGAAGTTTATTTATTCAGTCATTTATTCATTCAATCAACAAAAAAATGCAATATGGAGGATGAGACAGATACGTAAAAAATAGTAATTCTGTCATGCGATGAGTTCCCAAAGAGAGATATGGAGGAGAAGCCCTGGGAGTAAGAGGCAGTGATTTTCTCTCAGCTGGTAGGGGAAGTCAGTTTTCAATGTTCTTCATCTATAAAATGGAGATGAAAATAACTCTAGTCCTGTGGGCCTCAGGAGTCTCTGGAATAAAAGGATAGTGTGTAAATACTTCGGAAATTTTAAGTCATCATATGAATACTAGTTATTGTGCTTATTGCCCAGGTTGCTTACTGAGTTTTATCTGCTTCAGGACTCATAGAGCATGAGGGTCGAGATGTTGTCATTGCTTTGAAGACTAAGCAGGCGATCCGGAATGTGATTTCTAAGGCTCTGAAGAATCTCACCTTCCTTTGGTCAAGAGGCATTATTGATAAACATGAGGGCATTGAGATGAATAAGGTAAGAGAGCAATTTCCCATTATGCTTAATGCCATCAAGTTAACAGCCCAGCCAGCCCTACTACTTTAGCTGGGTGTAATGAGGAGGCCGATTGGAAAAAAGTGTTTAACCACAGGTGTTAACTCTGAAATTGTGTGACGCCTTTGATAATGCCAATGGCAACCCATGCTGCCTGATGTACTTCACTAGTCAAAACGACTGGGTTGCAAGCAACAAAAATGAACCTGAGCTAAGCTTGGTTACAAAATGGAATTAGGGGATTTATTAAAAGGATACAGAGTGTCTTATAGAACCCTCAATAGCCAGGCCAAGTGTCTAGGCCTCAGGAAGGACTTGAATGAGGACCTAGAATGCTTTCCAGATTCTTCACTTCCTATCAGCGTTGTCCTCTGTGGCACCTCCTGCTAGCTCCTTTTGTAGACTCACTAGATTTTTCTGCTTTTCCATCTGCTGTTGGAGTATGTACAGCCCAGGCCCGCTGATGGTGTCACGTGATCTTTACACGGTAGATAGGGGACCAGCCAGTGTGTGTGTGTGCACGTGTGCTGGTGGGCCCAGGAAAGCGGAGGTTCTAACAGAAAAGGAGCAGGGAAGATATCCTGATCCATTAGCTAAAAAATGGACTTCTGAAATATTATAAATGTATTTGCAAGAAAATTAGGAACTCGAGGTGAAGGGAAAACTGTGTTTAGTCCTCTAACTCTTTTACACCTATCATCAAAACTGTATTTGTAGAAAATAAGAATGTTCTTTCTACTCCCATGTAAGGTTCTCCTTCCTAGTATACAGATCCTGTGTTCTGTCTGCGTTGCCCCCGATACACTGTTTCTGGATGTTGCATGCTCTTCCTTGTCACTGGCACCCCCAGCCATGGATCACCATGAGCTGTGTGCTTCTAGTCCTCCCCTAGACAAAGTACCCTCTCTGTGACCCCAGAAGGGAAGTGGGTGTGGGCTAGGTCAGCTTTCCCCCTTAAGGCTCTATCTCTTTACTTTCTGTAACATCACAGGAGAGGACTACATGGGTGAAATGACTTCTCAACATCTGAGGGAAGAAGAGGGCTACTTTATAGTGTTCTTCAAGTTACACCTCCACACGTATTGTTTCATATTCTTTTTTTCCTTTTATCACTTTGGAAGCTGGATAAAATAACTAAATGCTTGATGCCCATTAATTAAGTAAACCAAAAATAGCCCTTGTGAGGAGAGAGTTTTTTCCAGTAGGTGTATTCAGAGAGATAATGGGTAAATTAAATCACCCAGCAGTTACAGATTGATTGTCTACTAATTGATTGCTTAAATGTCAGTGAAAGGGATGTAATTATCCATGCCAGCTCTTAAGAAGATGGGAAAATCTATTCAATTCAATTGAGTAAAGGTATGTTGGATACCTACTAAGTGCTCTGGACTCTTGAGGAAATTGGGATATTTACTACAACACTGGCCCCAAAGTCCGTGAACTCTTCATTGTTCTGTCATTTAATCCTTTATTCAACCAACTAACAAAAGTTATATAATATGAAGGGTGAGACATGTAAGTAGAAATAATAACACTACAATGTAATGTCTTCTGTGATGGAGATATGTAGGTATACTGGAAGAATAAAGAGGATAAAATGATTTTCTCTTACCTTGTGGTGGAAACCAGACAAGGCTTCTCAGAGGCCACAAGGTTAGAACTGTATCCTCCAAAATAAGGACTTAGAGAGAAGCAAGACATATACATAAAAACAAAATTGTAATCCTAGCACTCTGGGAGGCCAAAGCAGGTGGATTGCATGAGCTCACAAGTTCAAGACTGGCCTGAGCAAGAGCGAGACCTCTTCTCTAAAAAAATAGCCTGGCGTTGTGGTGGGTACCTATAGTCTAAACTACTCTGGAGGCTGAGGCCAGAAAATCACTTCAGCCCAAAACAATGAGGTTGCGGTGAGCTATGGCACCACAGCACTCTACCAAGGGTGACAAAGTAAGACTCTGTCTCAAAAAAAAAAAAAAAAAATTAAAAAAAATCAAAATTGAGAGAACATGGCATTAAGTTGAATAGTAATCAATTATGAAGTTTAGAAAATTTGACATTAACATAGGGTAAGTGTGTTAAGTAGATTATAGAGATGATAGGTTTGATCTCAGTTAATAAATCAGTGAAAATAGTAATAAGGAGGAGGAAAGGGCCAAAAAGCTTATAGGAATTTAAATAGAGTGAGAGAAGCTGTGAGTCAAAAAAATCAAGGTTAAATTTGCCTAACAGTAGTTTATTTAGATTTTCTTAGCTTTTGCCTATAGTCAGTTTTCTGTTACAGAATCTGATAATCATTATTTTATTTGTTTTTAGGTACTTCTTGGAAAAATAAAAGCACTGAATAACTTTCCAATGGCAATCCCACCCCCTACTCCTGACAAATACCTTCATAATATCATTTGGCTGGAAAATAAAGAAGCTCTCATTGAATTCTTCAAGGTAAAGAGTCTGTCTTCTAGACTGGCTCAGATTTTATTATAATTATTTTCCATTCCTTAATGCAAGATTGACAGAAAAGCATATTACAAGTATGAATCCTATTTGGGCCAATTCAAGATAAGCCAAAACAGAGGCCCAGCAGAGACCAGGTTTTGAGCCTAAAGGATGAAGATAGTTTTTCACAATGGCTTGTCTGCTTAGGATGAGCTACCTGTGTTTCCTGATTATTCTTAATCTCATTCCATTTTTTGTTGTGGAGTTCTGGACTTCTAGATGCTCACTTTGGAAGAGGTTTTTAAAAATTAAAAAAAAAATTATTATGATTATTTTTCTTTTTATATGTAAATTATGTAATAGAATTTACTTTTAAATTACTGCACAGCTCAGGCAGATAAAATTAAAACCAACCAAGTGTATTATGATAGGGGAACAGTGGTATATTCAGGTTCACAGGTGGTCCTAAGTCAGCTGAGTGTTGCTATAGGAATTTGGACTCTTTTTCAACAAATATCTATTACATATGTTCTATGAACCAGATACTGTTCTATGTTTTGGACAGGGCAGGGAACAAAATAGATGAAGTCCCTACTTTTGTATACCTTATATTATATGGATGGAGATGGACAACAAACACAGTAAACACCAACACATAAAACCTATAATCTATGAGATTGTGCTAAGTGCTATGGAGAAAAATAAGATGGAAAAAGGGGCAGCTATTTCCTATGGAGTGGTATGGGAAGGATTCTCTAATAAGGTGACACTTGTGATGGAAGTGAGGGAGCAAATCATGTTGGGAAGAGCACTCCAGGCAAAGGGTATAGCAGGCACAGGGCCCTGAGACAGAGCGTGCCTGTGTGTTCAAGGAGCATCACAAAGGCCCCCGTAGCGGAAGCAGTGATGGAGGAAGTGGATGAAGTCAGAGCCGTTGCAGGAAGCCTGATGAGCACTATGGCCCTCGGCACTTTTGCATTAGTAGGCCTCTTCCTTCTTTAGAAAGTATTAAAATGTTTCTTCATGACCGTGTTAGTACAAAGATGAATATATTAGTATTATATACTAAAGCATTTCTCTCTAACTAAAAATTTCCCCTCCTTCTGATTTTAAAAGACATTTAAACATTGTTGTGAGTCCCTAAAAGTATTGTGGAGTCTAGGCACTGTGCCTACTGATGGCTAATGGGTGACTCAGCCCTCATCTCCATCCCTCCCTGACAGCGACATATGGAATCTTTTGCAGGTACCCTACCTGCAGACATTCTTTTTGCTTCTGGGCTTTTGCATATACTGAATCTTCTGCCCTCAATGGTCTTCATCTCATCTGATCCTGGCTATCTGATACTCTTCTTTCAGGTCTCAGTTTAGCTGGCCCTTCCTCTGTAAAGTCTCACTGAATAAATAAGACAGGGTCCTGTGACTTTTCTGTATTTTTTTATAGGGCACTATGCCATCTCCTCTGTCATAATTATTACACTTCATTGTAAATTTCTGCCCAACATAACTAAAAATTCTTCTGAAGGCAGGGAATTTGTTTAGCTTATCATTATAACGCATGTCCCAAGTAGGAGCAAGGAAATAAAAGGTTTTCATTCATTAATTTACTCATTCATTCATTAGGTATTTACATCAGTTACTGTACTGTACTAGTTACTGTACTAGGTACTAATCATAAAACCAACAGTTTGTTTTGCTTTCCTTTTATTAGTAAAAGTTGATGTGGTATGTGAGAATGTTACAATTTGTTAATAAACCAAGAATCTCGTTTATATTTTTATGCTGCTTGAAAACCATTTTTAGCTTTAAAATCTTATTTATATTTAGAAAAGTAGACTATGATGATTTTGTGTTGACTTTCCTTTTCTCTTCCGTTGTTTTCATCCAGGAAAGAGCCAAACCTGCCTATTTTGACTATGGAGATATTATTTGTAAAGAAGGTGAAATGCCACAAGGAATCTACTTAATTATTTCAGGAATGGCAGTTGTAAGTAACTATGAATTTTTCTTACTTAAAATGTATTTTGAAATATGTAACTATAAAATAAAGAGATATTTAGGAACCAAAAAAGTTTAAATGTTTAACTTAATCTCTCTTCCACATGAAATCAATTCTGTTCAAAGTGAACACTCCAACTGAGAGATTAATACTAATCACACTCAACATCTGAAACATGCTTCCCATTTTACAAAATACTGGCATTGCCATTACTTATTCCTCACAACAATCAGGGGAGGGAGCACCATTTTTTTCAGAATGTTCAAACAAGGAAACCAATAATCGGAGTGGTTTAATTCACCTGAAGGCAAGGAGAGTTCAAGAATGAGGAAGTGGGCTGAAAATTCAGACCCTTCACACAGGTAAGTAGGATGAAGGCTAAAAATATAACTTTTAATCAAATAACAACATGGCAGTAAGTCCTTACCTCTCAATAATAATACTGAAGGTAAATGGACTAAAGTCTCCAATCGAAAGACAGAATGAATGTCTACGGCTGGATGGATAAAAACCCAAGACCTATGTTGTCTATAAGAAGCCCATGTTACCAATAAAGACACACATAAATTGAAAGTAAAAATATAGAAAAAATATTCCTTGCAAATAGAAACCAAGAAGAATAGGAGTAGCTATACTTGTATCAGATAAAATAGATTTCAAGACAGAAACTGTAAAAAGAGAAAAAGAATGTCATTATGTAGTAATAACAGGGTCAATTCAGCAAGAGGACATAACAATTCTAAATATATATGCACCCAATGCTAGAGCACTCAGATACATAAACCAAATACTATCAGAGCAAAAGAGAGAGATAGATCCCAAGACAATAATAGCTGGAGACCTCAACACTCACTTTCAGCACTAGACAGATCGTCCAGCCAGGAAATCAACAATGACAACAAACATAGGATTTAATTGACACTATAGACTAAATGGGCTTAATAGATATTTATAGAACATTTTATCCAGTAGCTGTATAATACACATTCTTCTTCTCAACTCATGGATCATTTTAAAGGATAGACCTATGCGAGGCTGCACAGATTTTAAAAAGTTCAAAAAAATCGGAAATAATATCAAATATTTTCTCTGACTAATATGGAATGAAACTAGATTAATAAGAAGAATATGGCTGGGCACGGTGGCTCATGCCTGTAATCCTAGCACTCTAGGAGGCTGAGGCAGGTGGATTGCTTGAGTTCAGAGTTTGCAACAATCCTGAGCAAGAGTGAGACCTCATCTTTAAAAAAAAAAAGCTAGCCATTGTGGCAGGCACTTGTAGTCCCAGCTACTTGGGAGGCTGAGGCAAGAGGATTGCATGAGCCCAAGAATTTTAGGTTGCTGTGAGCTATGACATCACAGCAGTCTACCAAGGGTGACAAAGTGAGACTCTGTCTTAAAAAAAAAAGACAAGAAAAACATTGAAAACTACACAAACACATGGAAATTAAACAATATACTTCCTGAATGACCAGTGGGTCAATGAAGAGATTAAGAAGGAAATTAAGAAATTTCTTGAAAAAAATGAAATTTAAAACACAATATACTCAAACTTATGGGATACAGTAAAAGCAATCATCCTAAGACCTTTTCCTGTTGGTATTTCATGGTAATCATTCTTAAGCATTTAAAAGATGGACTAGGCTTTCATGGAAATCATGACTTGGTTTGGAAACACATTAATTCATGATACTTGATTATGTGACCATGCAATCAAAAGTTATTTTCCACCTGGGTGATTGCAATCGTTGGTGCCTAGAATAACTCGTTTTGGTAGGATTTTTATATGAAACAGATATATGTAGAAAATTATAAATAGGGGTAATTTACAAATAAATTGGAAATGTATGCTAAAGATTGGAAATAAATCCTTGCCTTGGCTTGGCGCCTGTGGCTCAAGTGGCTAAGGCGCCAGCCACATACACCTAAGTGGCAGGTTTGAATCCAGCGTGGGCCCGCCAAACAACAATGATGGCTGCAACCAAAAGATAGCCAGGTGTTGTGGCGGGCGCCTGTGGTCCCAGCTACTTAGGAGGCTGAGGCAGGAGACTCACTTGAGCCCAGGAGTTGGAGGTTGCTGTGAGCTGTGATGCCACAGCACTCTACCCATGGGGACAGCTTGAGGCTCTGTCTCAAAAAAAAAAAAAAATCCTTACCTTGAGCAGTTGAAATGTGAAAGAAACTGTGATTTTCATGAAGCCTAACTCTTCTTTCACAGGATAGTATTTATGAAAAATCTTTGCCTTTCCCATAAGAATAATCATAATAGTGAGCTCCTACGGTTTGATCAAAGGGTCTTCATTTTTTATTTTCCTTTGCACATTTTTTCCCCTTTTGCAGTTACATAGTTTACCTTCTACCTTTGGAGTTGAGGGTAGCCGAAGGTCTAGTAGAGACTCCAGAACCATGTTTACAGAGTACTGTACTAGTGGGGACATAATCGGAGAGTTGAGCTGCCTGCTTAAGCGTGAAATTGAATATACTGCCATCTGTGAAACGATTTTACAGGTAAGAAAATGGTTCTGTCACGGGTAATTATTCATTCCTCGAGTAAAGAAAAGAAAATGCTAGCATTTTTTCTTCCTCTGGGTTCTGATATCTTACTCAGTCCCCCAACCAGCTATTGGGAGGCAGCACAGTTTCACTGAGAGAAGGCGGATTTCAGATCTCATATGGCAGGCTCCACTGCATCCTGTCTGTGGGACTGGGAATCAGTTATTTAACCTCCTTAAGTCTTTCTTCCTTTTTTTTTTTTTTTTTTAGACAAAGTCTCAAGCTATTGCCCTGGGTAGAGTGCCATGGCGTTGTCATAGCTCACAACCTCCAACTCTTAGGCTCAAGCGATCCTCTTGCCTCAGTTTTTCTACTTTTAGTAGAGACAGAGGGTGTCACTCTTGCTCAGGCTAGTCTCGAACTTATGAGCTCAAGCAAATCTACCTGCCTCAGCCTCCCAGAGTGTGAGGATTACAGGCATGAGCCACTGCGCCTGGCTTAACCTCCTTAAGTCTTAATGTCCTTGCTTATGAAGTAGAGACAATACCTGCCTTTCAATGTTATAAAGATTATGAAAATACCTTTGTAAAATTCCTGACACGTTTAACTGTTGAAAAAATGGCTACCATCATGGGAGAAGTGTTTTTTTTTTTTTTTTTTGAGACAGAGCCTCAAGCTGTCGCCCTGGGTAAAGTGCTGTGGCATCACAGCTCACAGCAACCTCCAACTCCTGGGCTCAAGCAATTCTCCTGCCTTCACCTCCCAAGTAGCTGGGACTACAGGCACCCACCACAATGCCTAGCTATTTTTTGGTTGCATCTTTATCTCCCTGGAGGATTTATATGAAGACTTTGCTATTTTCTGGCCATCCCTGAAATATAAAATATGGCTAAGGCTTGCTCTCAATACTGCCTATCAGTATTTTGAATCAAGTCTTGTAGATGAGGTAAGTTACATGATTAAAATATGAATGAATTAAATTTTTATCTACAATCTTTTTTGTCTTTTTTTACAAAATGCATTTTAAATTTTTGAGACAAGATAGAAAGGAAGATTGTCATTGTTGTTTGGCGGGCCCTGGCTGGATTCAAACCTGGCAGCTCAGGTCTATGTGGCTGGCGCCTTAGCTACTTGAGCCATAGGCACTGAGCCAGAGAAGTGTTTTTTAAAGAGTATTTTGTGGTTTTTAAAGTTCCTTTCTTCTATTTTTTTCACCTGGTAAGTAAGAAGTTATCTATTCAACACATAAGTGGCCTCACATTCCACTAGGCATGGGGAATTCAAATAGAAATGAGCCAAGGGTCCTGCTACAAAGAATTCTCAGTCTGTTGGGACTATTAGATGCATCAGAGTAGGATCCAGAGTCTTTAGGAGTGTGTGGGGTAGAAAAGAATGTCATCTTAGCAACTTCATACCACCTCTTTTCCAGAGAAGTAGAAAAAGCATGAATCTAGCCACAAGGCTAAATTGCAGTGATTAAAATTCATTTAACTCGAATTCTGGGCTCGGCACTTGTGGTTCAAGTGGCTAAGGCTCCAGCCACATACACCTGAGCTGGTGGGTTTGAATCCAGCCTGGGCCTGCCAAACAACAATGATAGCTACAACTAAAAAGTAAAAAAAAAAAAAAAAAAAAATACAGGCATTGTGGCGGGCACCTGTAGTCCCAACTATTTGGGAGGTGGAGGCAGGAAAATTGCTTGAGCCCAGGAGTTGGAGGTTTCTGTGAGCTGTGATGCCTACCCAGGGTGACAGCTTGAGGTTTTGTCTCAAAAAAAAAAAAAAAAACCCTCAAATTCTGAATGAGTAGTCTTTCTCATTCAGGTAAACAGTTTGCCTCTGGAAACAAATACTATACTCACTGTGATAACAAAAATAAGACAAATTTCCATGTCTCAGTTCCTGAAACTCAGGCTCTGGAGCCGTATCCTTCATCGTACCTATTGACTGACATAAATTTCCCTGGTCTATTGTTTATTTATGTTTTATATCCCTGCTGTTATCAGTGAACCTGGTCTATTATTAAGGCTACAGTATTAATTGTGTTAGGTCTGTTTTGATGTTTCCTAGTCCTCAGTTCCCAGGGTCAGGAATGAGTATTGGTACCGAGCAGATGATGGAGTGATCCCAGATACAAAGCAGTCACACAGCATTTATTGCAAAGAGAAAGTCCATCTCAGAGGGAGAGACAGGTCACTTTCTGCAAGTGGAGAAGGCCTGGAAGTCTTAGTACACACCGTCTTTTATACATTCACTAGTTTGTCCCGCCTCTTTCCGGGATAGGATTTGTTGCCTTTTCCCATGTTTGGGTCATGGAGGGGTTGGGGTTATATAACCGGTTGCATAACAGGTTGAGGTTATATAACATTTTTCTATGCATGCATCTTCTCAGAATCCTTCATGAAAAACTCACTGGGGGTCAAAACCAGGTCAGTCAAGGTCACTAGGAGCTCCTCACTGTGCACCCTTGGGCTGGGAAAAAGTCTCCAGCCACAAATATCTGATACCGTGGTTTCTTTCCTGCATTCCAGTGGGTTTCTGCTTTCTACCCTTAGCCACACCTACCTGCCTTGCCACCTGTTTGCTCTCTTCCCTAACAATTGGACTGCACATTTAATACCTTAAACATAGCAAACAACCTTTTTCACAATGCCAGTGCTTTAAAATAGCAGAGTATCATCATTATGCTAGAATTGACAGTTTTTTTCGGAGAGGTAAGATGAAGATTAAACCTGCAAGTGTCTTGTGATGATCTTGTAATTTAGTTCCAAATCAAACTCCTGTGGCCCGGTGTCTTGTTTCAGGCCTGCTTTATCTCGCTGGAGGATTTATATGAAGGCTTTGATGTTTTCTGGCCATCCCTGGAATATAAAATATGGCTAAAGCTTGCTCTCAATACTGCCTATCAGTATTTTGACTCAAGTCTTGCAGATGAGGTAAGTTACATGATTAAAATATGAATGAATTGAATTTTTATCTACAGTCTTTTTTCTTCTTTTTTTTAACAAAATGCCTTTTATATTTTTGAGACAAGGATAGCAAGGAAGATTGTGTGTCTCATTTTCTAAGATGAGACTGCTAGAATTTTAACCACTCCCTTTGCCCGACTTCCTACAGGTTTTCAGTCTTCTTGTCACAATCAGTTTTCCCAGGCTATTTGCAATGATCCCTTAAAACAGAAAAACAGTAGATCCAGCAAATGTTAAATAGGTATATCCTTCTAGAGCCAAGCATAGCATTACTCAGCGAACACTCAATCTGGTCTGTTAGAGTCTACTCTGCCTTCCTTAACATAAATTTCCTGCCTTCTCAAAACCTTTGAGGTGTTGTTGAGGTGACTGAGCCTCTTCCAAACTCCCTCTGGAGAGTAGTGGTTCAAATTTGTTCCCTGGACTGGAATAGTTTACACATCTGTATCCTGTTTAATAATTGTTCTAAACCCTGTTATGAGTCAGGAAGTGAGTTAGGAAGTGCCAGACTTAAAATTTCTAATAGTCACTGAATTAAGAGGCTGGATATAAACACTGAAATTGAAAAATTAGTATGTCATACAAACCAGTGGTTTTTTTTTTTTTAAACTATGTGGCAGTAATGACTTTTAGAAAAATGTAAGTAGAGGGGTAAGAAGATTGAAACTCTTCCTTTCACCTTGCCTCTTCCTGAGAAGTAGGACAAATTCAGGGTCTTCTATGAAACTCTAGAGGAGAGAATTAGGACCAAGGAGGTGAAACTATATGGAGTCAGAGTTGACACAATAATAAGGTGAATGCCCTCTGCAATTTTTTTTTTAAATTCACAAGCAACACATTCATTATGTAATGAGACACTACAGATACAAAACATTAAAAGATAATAACCTTCTACCCCCAATTTTGCTCCTCAGAGAATCTCTATTTAATACTTTGTTCTATTTCACTCCAGTGTTTTCCTATAAAGAACTAGACAAGACTTTTTAGAACACCTGGGTACTGATAAGATTGTGTCACAAGACTCATAATGTCTAGACATCTAAAATAGCTCATGTTTTAGATTGTCTGGTTGCAAAATTCTAGATAAATTTGCTATTTTCTTATGTTTTTGGTGCCTGAGTTGTGCGGATGCCCTCAGCAAGTGATTGTTGATTCGCCTGTCAGTGACTGAGATTCAACTGGCTTGTGTAATTGTTTAGATGGCCCCTGTTAGGACACTGTCCAGGAGATTCCTACCAGTGACTGACCTCTAAGCTCCTGTGTTAGAGTATGGGTGGTGCTATGACAAATTACCACAAAGGAGGTGGCGTAAACAACAGAAAATTACTGTCTCACAGTCCTGAGGGCTAGAAATCTGAAATCAGGGTGTTGGCAGTGTTAGTTCCTAGTGAGGGGCTGTGAGAGAGAATTGGGTCCAGGCCTCCCTCCTTGGCTTGTAAAATGGCTGCCTTCCCTTTCACATGCTATTCACCCTGTATGCAAATCTGTGTCCAAATTTCCCCCTTTTATAGTCCTTTGAAATAGGGGCCCACCCTTCTCTGGTATGACTTCATCTTAACTAGTTGCATTGGCAATGACCCTGTTTCATATAAGGGCACATCCTGAGATAGTGTGAGTTAGGACTTCAGCATAAGAATTTGGAGTGGGGAGGACACAATTCAACCTCTAACAACTCCAGTTCTTTTTTTTTCTTTTGAGACAGGGTCTCATTCTGTTGCCCTAGGTTGAATGCAGTGGCATCATAGCTCACAGTAACCTCAAACTCTTGGGCTCAAGCGATGACCCGGCCGCAGACTCCCAAGTAGCTTTGGCCTCCAGTTCTAAAGCTGATGATTCTGAGCCTTGAAGTGTAGCTCTGACTTGAAGCCTTGCTTTGTTTTGTGTTTGCTTTGTGTTATTGTTTGCTCACTTGTCAAGTGGGATGTTTGCTTACTGCTGGGTATAACCTCTGAATCTTGTGCAAACAGAAATCTGCTGAGGCATAGCCCCCTTGCTGTGTGGCTGACTGAGCGCTCACAGATCAAGGTCATGACACAACGACAACATGAAAGCCTGGATGTCCCAAACTCCACAGAGGCTTTTCTGAACGCTAAATAAATTCTGTCTGTTGGTACCAGGGTCCAGGTGCCTTCTGATATCTTCAAAGGATCTAGCTAGATCAGTGAATCTGTTTTCTTCTTGATGCCATGTGTCAGTATGATATGAGGAAAAAAATGTAATTTTATTACAGGACTTAACGTTCCAGAAGTGTGTGCAGCTCAATCATGCCTATGTGGAGACTTTATCAAGCTATAATGAAATGACTATTAATAATGCGACCATGAAATTTGTTATTATTGTGTATGGCAGTGTAATCGATATGAAGACAGAGGAACCATATCTTGCACCTTGCATTTTACCTGAAACCTGCGAGCAGGTAAAGAATATAATTTCTAGAGTTTTTTGCTTTTTAGGTGCCCTATAATTGACTTCAAAAGTCAACTGACCACCTTAAGAAGAAATTTAACCTGGAAAGACCCTATGGTTCTTAGCTGCCTTAAATAAAACAGTAAAATGTATCCGGGGATTCTGTATGCTATAGTATAGGTGCCCTACACAAGGGTGTTGCCAAGAGGCAAGGGGGCTGGAATCTGCCTGCTTTCTGCATGCCAAGCCATTTGCCCTGATGTGGAGCTGACCCTTCCCAGAGGAAGGATGGGAGGTAGTGCAGTTTTCCTAGTTCACATCAAGGCAATGATGCTGTATTCTAGGTGGCTCTGGAAGTATCTGCACTGGCTGATAGGAAGAGAACTGCATAGGACCCATATCACTTTGTTGCTATGTTAGGGACCGTGGGTACAATTTGATAGTAGGCCCTGGGTCCTGGGCCACATCATTTCATACTTCTGAAAGGAAGGGTGAGTGTGAACCTAGGATATAAGAGGTCATGGGGAAGGTAAAGGTAAGGTCCTTAATGGGCCAACCCACCTGCTGTTGGCCCACAGGGGTGACAGATGAGTGGGACCAGGACTGGGGAGGACTAAGAGGCTGGAACAAGAGCTGGACATCTGTCTAAGCTGACAGTAGTCTCTCCCCTTTCTGCTGGTTCAGACTGTGAAAAGGCATTCATTAAATGAAACTTTATGTGCAGGAAACGTTGGTAAACATAAAAAGTGAATTTGCCTCTTCAGTAACATCCTTAGTTTGTCTTTTTCAATAATTCAGAGGATGAGAGTAATTTAAGTATTTTTAAAGGAAAATGAAAATCTCTTTAGGTTTGAAATGATGGGTGGAGGTAAGAGGCAGGGGGGCAGCAGGAACAAAACATGCAGTTCAGGGCCTTAAGAGACCAGGGTTTGGAGTCAGGCAGACTTGGACTTAAAACGTGACTCCGGTTCCTACCTGGGGCAAGAGCACAGGGGAGCCGCTTAACCTGTCAGACCCTCAGTTTCCTCTGTAGTAAGACAGGCTAATGGCAGCAGCCAACTTACCGGATTATTATGAGGATTAAGTGAGGTAATATGTTGTATCTAGACGTGGGAGCTATAATAATTATTACTTGTTTCCCCCTGTCCTTCTGGGAGCCAGATCTTGCGGCTTGCAGGACAAAAGCTCTAAGAAAGCTCTGAGGTCCTGTCATCCTGGGGAGGCTGGGTCTTGAGCCCTCGGGCATCAGTGCGGGAGCAAAAACAACTTGTCGCATGCTACGGATTCCCTGCTTTCCCAACTGGGAATTTCCCAGCTAGTTCCAAGAGAGGTATAGACATTTCCTCTCTAGTGTCTGTAAGTATGTGACAATTTGCTGGTCTGAGACTTCCTGAGACAACATTGGAGAGGATTTGAAATAAAAAAGACAGAATGGAGTTGAAGACTCAGTTCCGTGCGTTGGTTTATTTCTTAAATTCTTTGGAAAGGTAGCTGAGAAGCAGCTATCTTAGAGATCAAAGAATGCTTTTTGACTAGTTTTGACTTTTTTCCTTTAGATTCAGGGAACTTCTGATTTAAGCAAGCTGCTGGTAATCCTAGCATCTGAGCCTGACAAAACTATTGATAACACCATGGGTAAGGGATTTCCCTTTAGTGGGAGAAAAGCCATGAAGAAGGAGCTTCAGTGCATGAAACACTCATTTAATTCTATGAAAGTGATTTGCAAGGGTATCATATGGGCTCATCATTAGCCCTGGTCTTTGGGCCCACCCTGGCTGCCACATTGCTTTTGGGTCTTACCAGAGACTTGCAGACACTGAAATCCTTTCTCTCCTGTGTCCCTCCCTCCACACATGTGACAGATGAGAGAGCAGCTTCTATGCTGCACTCTGTACCTGCCCTGGTAGGCTGGGGCCACATAATACTGTTAGGGGCAGGCAGGAAGTGGGCAGGGGGAGTCTCTCTCACAGTGAGCCCTGGTTTGTTCCCTGCAAGCGAATATGAAACCTGACCCATGACAATTGGATATTCCAAACCACAGTCACAGCTATGAATGTGTATCAGCACCCCATTGCATGTGTCATAGTGCTAAGCATTATACAAAGAAGCTGAATAAGAAGGTCTTGCTCTACAGAAAACACGCTCAACATCCTTCATTTCATGCTCAGACCTGGTTTCCCAAGCCCGACGTCAACGTTCTCCCAGCTGTCCCAGCTTGAACACCCAGTCAGCCTTGCTTTGTAACTTGAATCTGTCCCATCCCAGTTGTTTACAATTCATGCAATCCACCAGCTTAGCTATTTCACAATTATTAATGAATTGGGAATTTGGAGCGAGAACTTAAATGACTTTGAATTTGATGTAAAAGTGAGATTTTTATCAATATTTTCTATCTCACTGTTTCTCATTTGCCTAATTTTTATAAAATGCAGCCCCACTGTGTGCTGGGTGCTATGCCAAGTGCTAGTTGGTGAATAAACCAGACAAGGTTTCTGTCCTCCTGAGGAGGACAGACATGAAATAAATAATTATGCTTTTCCCTTAGCAGCAATTTGAACCTGAGACACTCTTATGCCTCTTTCCATCCCCTGTTCTGGGGTTATATGTGGCATCATGATTTAGGGAACTCCCTGTGCTCCTGGCTCCCAGTTGGCTAGCACCCAGATAACCATTTCTCCAGCCCACAGAGTCTTATTTGATCTGCCGCTCTGCTGCTTCCAAACCACTCTTGGGGCACAGGAGTCTATGGGAAGGCTGGAAGCTCAAGGCCTACTGCCTGTACCTTGGGGCACCCTGAGGACTACTGAGTCACAGATTATTATTATTTTTTTTATTAAATCATAGCTGTGTACATTAATGCACACGGGGTACAGTGTGGTGTTTTTATATACATTTTGAAATACTCTCATCAAACTGGTTAATGTAGCCTTCGTGTCCTGAGTCACAGATTATAAACACTGATCACAAGCAGGACACAGGCCCCAACTGTTCCTGGGCTTATAGGTCTCTCTCCATCAGGACCTCAGGAATCATTTTTTGGACTGAAGGAGACACTTCATTCTGTATTCCCCAATTTGTTTGAGACAAAAGTCACAAATGGTACAACCATGGACTGGATCGAGGCCGTTATGCTGGGTTTGGCCCACACACACGTTTTCTCTTTAAAATTATAAATTAGTTGCCAAGTAGAAACACAAAGAAGTTTCACATTTTCAAAAAGCAGATGTTGAGGTTTTCATGAATAATAATGAGGTCTACCAACACTCAGCCCTTGTTCCTGTATGTGGTGACACTTAGAGCTGACTAACATCTGGCTTCTATAGAGAGAGTAGATGCTCTCCAGTTCACTGCAGTCTGCACCCGTCCTTCTTGTCTTTATCCAGCCCACTTTAATTGTGTATGGCAGGGTTCCAGTTGGGACTCCTAGATGGCTACAAATGCTTATCTAAGAGTTGCCTTGGGCCACACATTAAACACACAAACACTAACAAAAGCTGATAAGGAAAGAAAGGTCTGTGCATAATTTTTGTGATACCCACCACCACATTCATAGGCAGCACGGGCCACAGTTGGACACCCCTCGACAGTGATCTGTCTCTTCTCATCCGAGTTTGTCAGCCCTGGTATCAGACTTTTGGGAACCTATTATAAACCTCTGAGGGAAGAAATTAAAGTGCCTGTATGAACTTGGGAAGAGAAAAGGGGAGCTTTAGGGGGAGAAAGCAAACTGGTATTTTAAAACATTCTTTTGTTGCCTTTGCTCTTAATTCCTAACTCACTTTTTCTGTTGAATCCATGCATTTGCTTAACATCAGCCAACCTTAGTCTTCGGGGAATCAAGAAAGAATATGACTGGAAGAGAAAAGATGAGGTATGAAACTTGGCACTTTGATTAGTTTTTTCTTATTGTGACTATTAAACTATTAAAGACAGTTAATGTAAATCGTAAGGCCATGTAGCAAAATGTGGGTGGTGAGAGAACAGACTCCTAGCTGTGACTCAGTAATTTGGACCAATGGAGATCAAGCTTACCTGTGTTACTTAAACATGAAAATTACAGAATATTTTTGAAAGATGTGATTTGCCCCCACCTATATTCTTCCCTCCTCTTTCCCTGGTATTTGGTTCAAAGAGTAGGGATCTGTGGGATGAAGGATAGGGAGGGACGCATGTCATGCTCACATTCGGACACTGGTGTCTACCTGTCCTTCTCCCTCTGGGGTGGGCGTCCCTGGGGGACATGTGGAGCCACAGGCTGCTCACAGGTATTTTCCTAGAGTATCATTTTTACGTGGGCATTTTTAAAAGGGGAAACTTGACTCTTTTCACTGTCAGTTTATATAAAACATCTTATTGTAAAATAAACTTATTGTGGAACTGGGTGACAAATTTGCATACAATGAGAGCCTTCAAAATATTTTGTTATGGGGAGTTGCATAGATTTTTGCCCCTATCTCCTTTCCTACTTTCCTCAAGGATCAGGACTAATTTAGAAAAGTTTTGAGAAGTGCTGCAAATCACTCCTAGAGTTGGGAAGTGAAAAGGGGCAAGGACAGAGTAGAGGGGAGCCTGGAATGTGTGGGGGCAGGCTGCAGGGGTCGTGACTCTGCGGGGGGGTGTCTCTGTTAGGGCTCCCCAACAGAGCTCACTTAGGCCAGAGTCCCCTGCTAGGTGGAGGGGAGGAGCAGATAGCTGGCAGGGCAACAGGGTGCTAGGCCAGTGGTTCCAGGAAGCGTAACAGTGGTAAGGACAGCCTTCGGGGACCCCAGCATTGTCCTCCCTCCCAATTGCTAACAGCTGGATGCCCCAAGAAAACAAGACCTGTAAGGGAAAATAATACACTATGTAGGTGCTGCTTTAAGAGAAGTCTCCTGGCCCACCTAAGGGCCCACTCCCAGATAGCCACCCTAAGACCCTTCTAACAGAAATTCTGGTTCTGCCGCTGTCATTTAGGATAATCACGGTTTGCAGCGTATTTGTTGAGGGAAGGAAAACTGCACCATCAAGCTTATGGTCAACAGTTCCTTCTTTGTTTTTTAGAGACAAGATCCAGCTCTATTCTATAGGCTGGAGTGCGGTGGCACATGATCATAGTTCACTGTGGCCTGAAACTCCTGGGCACAGGCTGTCCTCCTGCCTCAGCCTCCCCTCACCTAGACCAGGGTGGGCAGCAGGTCTTGCTCTGTTGCTCAGGCTGGTTTCAAACTCCTGGCTTCAAGCTGTCTTCCTACCTCAGCCTTCCAAACCGGGATTAAGACCTAGAGCCACCATGCCCTGCAGCAGTTCCTTTAAACAAAGTAATTTAGTTCTTTTTAGGCAGAGCTCTAGGGTCTTCCTTTTCTCTCTTTTAAAGGGATCCTGTTTCACAAATGGGAGTTTAGAATCAAATAGTCAGCTCCAGTTTTATTACTATTTTTTAAGGCCTCATTAAGAAAAAAAAAATCTCATCCGCATTTAGAAAAAAGTTTCCAGTTACCCTGCAACCAGTCTTTGTTCTTTAGAATTGAACTTTCATAGCATTTCCCTTGTCCTTAAGCACACCTTTGATAGACTCATTGAATTAACAAATATCTCTTTGTAAGATGAGCTGTAGAGGTACACTTGTAATTAATTTGCATCTCTTGAAACCCTTAATAGGTGATCTTTTAGGAGGAATGCTTCTGATAATAAACAGGTAAGACAGTTTCCCTGAAATGTTCATAGTCTAATATTTTACTTTTGACTTTTCTTTCATAGTTGAAAACTGAATACCATTTTAGAAAATGGTATGTATGATACAAATACCATGTGTGGAGACGGGTTAAAGACCAAGCTCATCTCCTGGCTCAAATGCTGAACGATTATTTGGCATGGAGTTTACCCAGAAGCTGCTCAAACAATTTACTGCTGCATTTATTTTGTAAACAATTGATGGACTGCTGAAAAAAAATGTTTCATTTTAAGTAGTTACATTATACTGGAGACCTTAACAAAATTTTCAGGATCATAGAAGAGAGCAAAACTCACAGCCTACCAAATGAAGCTCTGTTTCCAGAAGAGAGCAAGTTGTAACAAAGTACATTATTGAAAAGTGTGGTACAATTAATGCCTTAAGCTGTCTAAAGCATTAAGTGCTTTTTGTTATGAAACTGCTATACTTAGTGCCTCCCTAATATTTTTAAGAGTATAGTTGTTCTCCTTTCTCTAATGCAGTAAATATTGAAAAATGGAACTACATCCCACCACCTTAGTTACTGAAAGCAAAATTTAGGAGGAACTAACATTCTTATACTGCATAGCACTGTTTGATGTCATTTTTCATTTTAAGAAGTCAAATAAAGTTGAATTTTATGGCTGTTCATTATTTAGAATCCATTATTTCTTTTCATCTCTATAAGACTTTGAAAGAATACATGCTTGGGTGGTGCCTGTGGCTCAAAGGAGTAGGGCACTGGCCCCATATACCAGAGGTGGCAGGTTTAAACCCAGCCTTGGCCCCCCCCCCCAAAAAAAAAGAAAAAAAAAAGAATACATAATAATGTAGGTAAGAATAGAAGGAAATCATATCCTCTTTGTTAAGCAACACATAACTACATTTTTTTTTTTCGAGACAGAATCTCACTTTATTGCCCTTGGTAGAGTACGTGGCATCATAGCTCACAGCAACCTCAAACTCTTGGGCTCAAGCAATCCTCTTGCCTCAGCCTCCCAAGTAGTTGGGACTACAGGTGCCCACCTATTTTTATTTATTTATTTTTATTAGAGACGGGGTCTTGCTGTTGCTTAGGCTGGTCTTGAACTCGTGAGCTCAAGTGATCTGCTTGCCTCAGCCTCCCAGAGTGCTAGGATTACAGGTGTGGGCCCTGTAATGTGCCCAGCCACATGCTATATTTTAAAATGTACTTGGGATTGCTTCTACTTTGGAAATGGTATTCATTACGTAGTATTTTACATTTGGAAAAGAACACTTGCACAAGTTCTCAGAGCTTCGTGGCTCCTTTGTGACAGATCAGAATTCGATTTGAGGTTGTGATCCCTTTTCCCTTAAGTTCTTCAGTGTTTTATACTGACATCTTCCATGCAGGTGTAGATAAAGCCAAACAAAACACCAGGGCTGAGTGGGTAATGGCGGGGGCGGGGCAATAGATTTATTGAGGTGGGGGAAAAAGTTGATGAATTCAAGGATTCGTAGCTTCAAAGTTAAATGTTCCACTGGTGTATAAACATAAGACTCAAGTTTAAGTAAGTAATGTTGGAGACTTAAACTGCAAACTGTCATTATAAAGAAAGTCGAAGTCAGACTCTCTGTGAGATAAAGACCAAAAAAGGGAAATATCAAAGAGAACAGTGAGAATCCTGACGAAGAAGGGAAGTGACAGAAGATAGAAAAGCCAAGGAACTGTCTGAGGTGTGCTAGAAGAGGACAGATGGTATTAGTTGTATAAGGGCAAAATATATTGAGCTGAGGAAGAGTGAAAGCACGCCAGCTCTCTTTGTCTTTCAGACCAGCTTTCCCTAGACTATTGCATAACTTGGAACTCCCATCTACATGCTCAACCTTCTTTGCGTCACCTTCAAGGGCACTAAGGCTTAATGACATTATGGTGCATGTTTGACATTATTCTACTCAGAGAGGCTTTCACTCTATCAGATGCTATGGAATGAATGTTTTTGTCTCCCCCAAACTTATGTTGAAGCCAAACTCCCAATGTCATTGTATTTGGATGGGCCTTTGAGAGGTAAGTAGGTCATGCGGGTGGACCCCTTATGAATGGGGTTAGTGCCCTCATAAGAGACATGAGAGATAATCTCTCTTGGCCACGTGAGGATACAATGAGAAGGCAGCTAACTCTAAGCCAGAAAGCAGGTCCTCAGAAAATGCTGATTTATACCAGTGCCTTGATTTTGGACTTCTCAGCTTCTGGAACTGTGATACATGTATATTTCTTGTTTAGACCACCAGTGTATGGTATTTTTGCTATAGCAGCCCCAGCAGACTAAGATATCATGGGTGGGACACCTTTTTTTAAACATAAACTTATTAGCACAGTGTAATTAAAGTCTGAGAGACTATTAGTTCAGAGTAGCAAAAGGCACACATATACCCTTCAAGGTTCATATTCCTACATGTAGCAATCCCGTTAAGGCATTAGTTTAGAGAGCTCTTTACACCAGAGATCACAAAATCATAGGAAGCATCCTAAGATCCTGGCATATAATTTGATGGAGCAAAGTGGGCCATGATAGGTGGTGAAATCACATGTTTTTCAGCTGCTCTTCCATTTTCATTGTAGGCGAGCTTATAATATCTGTCTTTAGGGAAAAGTACTAATGACAATCCCAGCAAGAAGGAAGGCTCTGCCTGTCAGGACATGAGTCTAAACTGGTACGTCAAAATGTGACAACAAAATTCTCTGATTCAGTTTTAACAAAGATTTTATTTGTTGAACCCTAAAAAGCAAAATCCAGAAAATAGCAACCCACATAAGAACAACTGTATAATAAAACATTTTTGAGCATCATCTCCCCTCTGCATAAGGTGTGCCCTTTCACATACATATCATTAGGAGCAGACTGGCACAAGGAAACACTGCAAAGGCACGTGGCACTTGCTGGGGTTGCTCACACCTCTGTTGCACCTCCTTGGCAGGCAAGAGGAGTCTGTTCTGCAGTTTCCCTCTTCTGATAGTTTACTGCCTTTTTTTTTTTTTTTTTAGAAAAATATTCAAAGGTCCCTCTTCTTGCTCTTCCCACTTTAGATATCTATTAGAAAAGTACAGAATTTAAAAATGCTATGATCAAAATACTGAATGTTAAAGAACACCTGGGTTACTCTATGTTCCTGGGTTATATACTTGGATGTTTATGGAGGAAGTTGAACCTCAAGTCTATTGCCCTTCAAAACAAGTAAAAGAAGAGAGGGTTTTATTAGGACAGCTGAAAGAATTGATCTTCGTTCTATGATGGCACAAAGCAAGACTTCTTAATCATCAACTGATATTCTCTCATTAATGGCAAACCCTGCAGAGATCCAACATGATCTGAGTCTCAAATATGGAACATATTTCAAAGACAGCCAGCAGAGCTGATGTATGAGCAGAACAGAGTGCTGGTGAGGGCAGAGAATAAAGAATCCCAAGAAATTTTTAGTGCCATTTTCATTTAATAAGCCAGTAGTGTAGCAACCTAAAGACCTTGGCTATGATCACATCAGGATGTGTTTAGGGAGCTGCTGGAAAACATGATTGGCAGCTGACATCCTCTGGCTCACTGCACTATGCGAGCAGCTCTGGCACCAAATTCTGGAGACTTAAGGCTGGGGTGTGTAGCGGAGGTATTTCTTGCCAGATGGAAGCTCTTTGGTGAAGACTCCTTTAGGGAAAAGTTTTTTGGCTTCCTCTTCAGGGATGTTTGGGAGGACCATCACGCTACCTCCTTCCTGTTGAAAGACATGGAAAGTGGTGAGACTGAACTTTACAGTGGAGCTTAAAGGTCTTTAAGAATTCAAAAAGTAGCTACAAGTCTCTCCTTTCTGAAGAATTTTGCTTCACAAGTTGATCTTTGATACTTTTGAGAGGTTAAGTATTTCACCATCTTGAGAAATAGTCCAGCTTTAAACCCAATAATGGCTTCCCACACACTCTACCTTTCCACTCCCAGCACTATCATGGCCCCCCCGTCCCCCCACCTCCTGACGCTTTTTTCCAGGCACACTGGCTTTATTTTTCTTTTTTGTTTTTGAGACAGGGTCTCCCTCTGTTACCAGGGATAGAGTGCAGAGGTGTCATCACAGCTCACCATAACCTCAAAGGTGAGGATCCTGGGCACAAATGATCCTCCTGCATCAGCCTCCTGAGTAGCTGGCACTACAGGCATGTGCCGCCACACCCAGCTAATTCTGTAGAGATGAGGTCTTGCTATGTTCCCCAGGCTGGTCTTGGACCCCTGGCCTCAAGTGATCCTCCAGTCTCAACCTTCCAAAGTACTAGGATTACAGGTGTGAGCCACTGTACTTGGCCTTGGCTTTCTACTAAATGTTGAACATGCTAAGCTCACTTGCAGGTCAAGCTTCTTCTGGCCTACAGTGCTTTCCCCAGATAGGCATGACTTGGTCATATAGTTTCTTCACTCATTCCCAAAGGTCCCTTCAGAGAAAAGCACTCCTGGGCAACCACATATAAAACCAACTCTTTGGCTCAGTGCCTGTGGTTCAACCGGCTAAGGCGCCAGCCACATACACCTGAGCTGGTGGGTTCGAATCCAGACTGGACCTGCCAAATGACGACGGTTGCAACCAAAAAAATAGCCAGGCGTTGTGGCAGGCGCCTGTAGTCCCAGGTACTTGGGAGCCTGAGGCAGGAGAATTGCTTGAGCCCAGGAGTTGGAGGTTGCTGTGAGCTGTGATGCCATAGCACTCTACCCATGGGGACAGCTTGAGGCTCTGTCTCAAAAAAAAAAACCCAAAAAACCAACTCTTCCGCTCCTGTGCTCCTACTCTCCCTTTTCTTTGTAGCACCTGTTGTCACCACTTAATAGGCTATGTAAACCTGTTTACTGTTTGTCTCTCTTCACAAGAATGTAGGTTCTATGAGTGCAGGGACTTTAATATTGTTCAGTGTTTGTCCAGTGTCTGGGCTCAATAAATACATGTTCAATTAATGGATACAGAATTTAAAACAACAAAACAACAAAACTTGGAATTCAGGTTAGCATATTTTATTTATTTATTTGCAGTTTTTGGCCGGGGCTGAGTTTGAACCCACCACCTCTGGCATATGGGGCCAGCGCCCTACTCCTTTGAGTCCCAGGTGCTGTCCCAGATTAGCATATTTTAAAACTGTACCAATGTTAAGATGCTCTTGTGATATTATTCATGTCCTACATAGTTGCAGAAATCCTGGAGATTACAAGTTTATAAATAAGTTTCAAAAAATTCTACCTAGGTTTAAAAGATTTGGGCCCTGTGTGGTGGCTCACACCTGTAATCCTAGTACTCTAGAAAGCCAAGGCGGGTAGATGGAGCTCAGCCTGAGCCAGAGCGAGATCCCATCTCTTAAAATAACCAGGTGTTGTGGTGGGCACCTGGAGTACCAGCTACTTGGGAGGCTGAGGTAAGACAATCACTCAAGCCCAAGAGTTTGAGGCTGCTGTGAGCTATGATGTCATTGCACTCTACCAAGGGCAACAAAATGAGACTCTGTCTCAAAAACAAAAAAAAACAAAAAAAAAAACTAGGGCTGCGCCTGTGGCTCAATGAGTAGGGTGCTGGCACCATATACTAAGGGTGGCAGGTTCGAACCCAGCCCTGGCCAAACTGCAACAAAAAAATAGCCAGGTGTTGTGGTGGGCACCTGTAGTCCCAGCTAGTTGGGAGGTTGAGACAAGAGAATCGCTTAAGCCCAAGCGCTGGAGGTTGCTGCGAGCTATGACACCACAGCAATCTACCGAGGACAAAGTGAGACTGTCTCAAAAAAAAGACTGATGCATAAGAAAAATAAAATGCTTCATGATATTAATATACCGATAGTTGTTTGTTTTTTTTGGGGGGGGGGGACTGAGTCTCACTATGTCCCCCTGGGTAGAGTGCCTTGGCATCACAGCCCACAGTAACCTTAAACTCTTGGGCTTAAGAGATTCTCTTGCCTCAGCCTCCCAAGTAGCTGGGACTATAGGTGCCTGCCACAACTCCCAGCTATTTTTTTTTTTTGGTTGTAGTTGTCATTGTTGTTTAGTGGGCCCAGGTTGGGTTCAAACCCACCAGCCTCAGTGTATGTGGCTGGTGCCCTACTCACTGAGCTACAGGCACTGAGCCAATACATTGATAGTTTTATAGCCATGATTTAAGAAAAATGGCCAATTGAGGCTTTATGGTAAATATCTTGCCATTAGGAAAGGAATTATTCTAACCAATTTGTTAGATTATCTAAGTTAGAAAACAACATGGAGAGTTTATGATTTATATGAAAGTGTTAAAGATCTTGAAAAGGGCCTCCCAATAAATCTTAAACTCAGCCACAATGAAAAACCCTCCCAGTGTACTTGGGTGTCAAAAACAGAGCGTAATACAGACTTCAAAGGCAGGTATTTAGAGACTATCCCTTCAGGCCTTCCAGGTAAGTGGAATATCTGCCTTTTTAGCATCTTTACCTTCCAATCAACTGGTGTGGCAACCTGCTTCTCTGCTGTCAGCTGGAGAGAGGTAACTACTCTGAGAATCTCATCAAAGTTCCTGCCGGTGGTAGCTGGATAGAGGATAGACAGCTTCAGTGTCTTATCAGGACCAAAAATAAACACCTGCAAAGCACAAACAGGCATACACAGGAAGAGTTCTTTGAGTGTTTTTGGTATTAAAGATGCTTGGAAAGCTCTGCAGTCATTAGCAATGTTCAAGATGGTCAAAACAAAACATCTTAAAGTATACACCAAACTGGGGCGGCTAAAATATAGATAATTTTCTTCCCCATATTCTTTTTCTAAAGTTAGAAGGGAATCATATTTGATTCTGGCTGTCCCAGTAAGTAAAAGTGATATGCAAATTTAATCCAAGAAAGGCCCCAGAAAGGTTCTATATCCAGGGGGGGATGATTAGCATAACAATAATACTAATAGAAGCTGATAATGGTCCTTGAATAGTTAGTTGTACACTTATGCAGGTGAGGGACTGGACTTGTTCTTTAGTTGGTAGAAGACAGAAAAAATAAGAATTTAAAAACAGATCTGACTTATGGAAAAGGATATGACTCATCAATTTAAACAGAAGCCTGTTAGGAGACAGTTTATAGAAAAGGTTTTTTGATTTTAGATGACATCTTAGGATAAATTACTTATTAATTTTACAGATTTCCAAGAGCCATGAATTGCAGTTTAAAAATTTAGCTGGAAATTTCAGCCACTTTGTATTAGCATTACAGATAGTGATATTGTCACCACTACATAGTTATTTCACAATTGTAGATATTCCCCTAGGGGGTCCAAGTGTTTTGACACTGATCAATCATGCTCACTACAAAGTGCGTTCTAGGACTTACTACACGAGCTGTCACAGGCATGCCCTTCTCATCTTTCTCCGCAGGGTCCAGCATGCCCAATAGGATGGCAAGTTCCCGTTTACTGTCATCAATGATGGGAAAAGGTAACTTTTCTGTGGGTTCATCACCATTGTAAGCATTGATATCCTGAAATGCAGGTGAAAGAGGAAAGAGAAATCTCAACCCGACATGTCCTCTGATTGTCAATGGGTAGCCATCATCTTGAGAGACAGAGATAGGAGTATAATCATGATTTTCTCTAAGCAATTTTAGTAAGAAAATGAATACCACTCATCATAATTATTGACAAGCGTAACAGTAGGGTAAAGTAGCTAATTTTTTTTTTTCTTAGAAACAGTCTCAGTTTGTCACCCTCAGTAGAGTGCTGAGGTGTCACAGCTAACAGCAACCTCCAGCTCTTGGGCTTAGGCAATTCTCTTGCCTCAGCCTCCTGAGTAGCTGGGACTACAGGTGGCCACCACAATGCACAGCTATTTTTTGGTTGCAGTTTGACTGGGGGCAGGTTCCAACCCCTCGGTACATGGGGCCAGCGCCCTACTGAGCCACAGGTGCCGTCCAAAGTGCTAGTTTATAACCAAAAGTCCTTTTCATGACTGATTCTCTTAAATTCAGCATGCTTTTATTGCTTTGAGAAAGCAGCAGTAAACTCTTTAAAAGTTGAAGAATACAGTTAGATCCCAATGCAAGGTATCTCTGGTACTCAAGCATTGTGAAAAGTGTCAAAAACAAGGGGTTCACTAAATCCCTCACATCTAGAAATAATGCTATGTGCAAAGAAAATTCTATAGATCTGGTTTCTGCCTCAAAAGCACCCTGAACTCAGAACCTGAGAAATGAAAAAAAAAAAAAAAAAGAAAATCACAAAACCTAAAGCAAACACACAAGAATGGAGAGTTAAAGATACACTTTTAAGGACAAGTCAAATGTACATGGGTAAAAAGGCTGAGGTAAGCTTATACCAAGGTGAAATTCAAATAGAAAACAAAGTCTGAACTAATGCAAATGATGTAGTTCCCTCTTAGGCTGGTAACATTTTATTCATTTGTTCACCTCCTTTTCCTGTTCCTGGAAGCTTTTAGGGAAAAAATAGCTTCATCATTTGATCTAGCATTGATATAGCACTTAAGGTGGGCTAAGAACTGTGGTAAGTGCTAACATGTAAGAATAGCCCCAGTGCAGGAATGCTGCATTAGGAAATGCTTCAAGAAGAGGGTAGGGTGTCTACCTCTGCCACTGTAGGAGGAGTAAGACTTTTACAGGGAAAAGGAAGGTGCCCTAGGGAGGAGGAACATTATTAATGACATATGTAGGCAAAGTCTACGCATAATATCGATAGGAGTGAAGAATAGAGCTGGGCAGAGTTTAAGAAGTAACAGAAAAGAAGATTTAAAGCTGAAATAACAGGCTAGCCATGGAAGCTCACGCATGTAATGCCAGCATCATCCCAGGCTGAGATGGGACAATCACTTGAGGCTAGGAGATTGAGACCAGCCTAGGCAATACAGCAGGCCCATGTAAATTAAAAAAAAAAAAAAAATCAGCCAGGTATAGTGGTATGCACCTGCAGTCCCAGCTATTTGGGAGGCTGAGGTGGGAGAGTTGGTTGGGCCCAGGGGTCCAAGGTTGTGGTGAACTATGATAGCATCACTACACTCTAGCTGAGGACGACACAGCAAGACCCTGTCTCTAAATAAAAACAGAGTTGGAATAAGGTTGGTTTAATTATTATGTGGGGTCTTGAAAGTAAAACTGGAGCTTGATGGCACAGCAGACAGAAAACTTCTGTGGGTTTCTCAACAGAGGTGTGACAAGATAAAAGTGTCCTTAATGAAGTTTGAAAAGGATGACAACAAATTCTAACATATTCCTTAATTTTACTATCTTAACTTTTCTTCTCTTGTCACTGGCTGCCTATCAAGAGATCAAAACTAAAGAATAATCAGTATGATTTTATACTTGAGGTTTCTGGTATAAATAGTTGAATGTCGAAGCTTGGGCATTGCTCTGATAATTGGGAAATATTTCCTGTTTAATGTGATGACAATTCAGAAGCTTACCAGGTAAAATGAATCCAGGTATCTGTACTGGAAAAGGTATTATATAATGGGCTTTAAACTGTTCCTTCAGCAATTTGTTGTTTTAATTATTGCTAAGCAGTAATTCTCTACCCTGCCTCTTGCATGGCAGACATTACTTTATACCCAAGAAAGCTAAAGAGCCATATGTCTGGCTTTTATCTTAAGTCGGGCTAAATCCTATTCTCTATCACCTAGTATCAAAAAGAATATTGGTCTGAAGTCCAAATCACATTGCCACTATTTTCTGGGCAAACTTGAGCAAGTCCCTCTAACTCTCTTGAGTGAAAAAATTATTCTCGTCTGCAGAAATGAGAAAATGAAAAATGAAAGAAAAAAACCCATATACTTTAAAGGGCTACCTACCTTAAAGGGTTCTGCTAAAATCTGATGAGAAATTGCCTATGAGAAGTGTCAGTTACTATTCATTGACAAGTGTAAGCAATGGAAAAAAAAAAACCTACCTCAAGAAAGATAATTGCCTTTTCTTTTTCTCTTACACGTGACTCTTCTAGTCTTAGACACTGAGGATTAGCTGGTATTAAATGCCCATGGGATGCAGCCCTACCTCACAGACTCACATCTTTTTTTTTTTTGGGCCAGGGCTGGGTTTGAACTTGCCACCTCCAGCATATGGGGCTGGTGCCTTACTCCTTTGAGCCACAGGTGCTGCCCAGACTCACATTTTTTTTTCCAGCTGCATGTGTTTGACATAGTGTCTAGGGCATAGTAGTGTTCCTGAGAAGGCAGTTATCATTGGTACTTTGTAGGTAAGTCCTCAACATGTTTTCAAGGTTAGTTAGACCACCAAATTTATTGTTCAAGTAAATCCTTTTGCTGAAAGTAGACAATTCCTTCAATTTATTCATGAGACAAATACTGCCTAGCTGCCTAAGAGGGACTAAGTATTGTTCTAGAAGCACACCAATGGGAGTCTCCGCTCCTGCTGAGCCCACACTCTGCTGGAAAGAAACAAAGAAAGTAAGCAACATGCAGAGTATTTTAGATGGTGACAAGTGCCAGGCAAAAGGGGATGGTGAGTGGGGAAAGGAGTTATAATTTTAGATAAAGAGGACAGAAAGGTTTTAGTAGGGTGCCATCTAAGTTAAGACTTGGAAGACCTGGCTCGGTGCCTGTGGCTCAATTGGCTAAGGCGCGAGCCATGTACACCTAAGGTGGCGGGTTCGCATCCCCAGCCTGGGCCCACCAAACAACAATGATGGCTGCAACCAAAAGAAAAATGGCTGGGCGTTGTGGCGGGCGCCTGTGGTCCCAGCTACTTGGGAGGCAGAGGCAGGAGACTCGCTTGAGCCCAGGAGTTGGAGGTTGCTATGAGCTGTGATGCCATGGCACTCTACCCAGCGGGATAGCTTGAGG
>CAUYQV010113407.1:0-13688 GCA_963574575.1 Galagoides demidoff
CAGGCGCCCACCACAACGCCCGGCCATTTTTTGGTTGCAGCCATCATTGTTGTTTGGCGGGCCCGGGCTGGGGATTCGAACCCGCCACCTTAGGTGTACATGGCTGGCGCCTTAGCCGATTGAGCCACAGGCGCCGAGCCAATTCTTTTAGCTCTTAAAATTCTCTCCTAAGCTTGGCATTTTAACCCAAGAAGAAGCTGAGGTACAAGGAGGTGGGTTAGATTGTACACAGAAGCCAGCAGCTAAGACAAACACTGTCCCATTTGATAATAAGGCTGAGTCCCTCCTGGTTTTCTTACCCAGGGCCTCACAGGGTTGCCCATGTTTTTCTAATGCCTTGATCTAGGATCGACCCCCGGGATCTTCTTGGGGGTCATTACGTTTCACTTACAAGTGTTTGATGACACTGGTGTGGCCCAGGCTACTAACGACAGCTTACAAATGAGCTTGTTGTCTTTGAGAGTCAGTTTCTCTCTGGCGCCCACTCCTCACCCCATACTGTCCACTTTCCTTCCTCAGTCTCCAACCCTCCCTGCCGAGGCGTCACAGAGGCTGAGCCCTCTCCTTTGGGGAAGCTCTTCCCTCTGTGTCTCTGCCTAGCCTTGGCGCTCAGGGGCAGCAAGAATCCCTGGCGGCTGTTCCTGTTGTGTTTACCACCCTGGCAACAAGCGCTGCCCTGGCACGGCCGCTGAGTCCTCGGCTGGGCGGTGACTTGGGTTGGGGGCTCCTACTTCACATCAGGAGTTGGTCTATTGCCAAGCCCAAACAGTGGCTTCTTTCTTTTCAGAAGTAAAGGTTGTTAATATATTTTTTTTTTCAAAATCAGAAAATGAACGCCTGCTCCTTACAGAAGATTAGCATGCAGAAAAGTGCAGAAGAAACTTAATGTTTTGTTTTGTTACCATTTTTGTGGGCATATATATTTCAAAACAGAATTGGAATCGTGCTGTGGCATGTGTGTGCGTTTGTATTTGGCTTTTTCACTTAATAGTACTTAGTAGTAATTTTCACATGTTATTAGACGGCTGTGATGCATGATTTTTTTTTCCTTTTTTTTTGAGCCAGGGTATTTGTCACATAGGCTAGAGTGCTGTGGCGTTATCATAGCTCACTGCAACATCCAGCTTCTGGGCTCAAGTGATCCTCCAGCCTCAGCCTCCCAAGCAGCTAAGACTACAAGCACACATCATGATGCCTTGTTCATTTTTCTATTTTTAGTAGAGATGGCATCTCGCTCTTGCTCAGGCTGGTCTCAAACTCCTGAGCTCAAATGATCCTCCCACCTCAGCCTCCTAGAATGCTAGGATTAGAGATGTGAGCCACCACTCCTGGCTAAAACATGATTTTTTAAAACAATATTTTATTTTTCTTCAAACTCTCCCTTATCTTTTTTCATATTATTATTATTTTTTTTGTTGTTGTTGCAGTTTTTGGCCAGGGCTGGGCTCAAAACCGCCGCTGTTGGCATTTGGAGCTGGCGCCCTACTCCTTGAGCCACAGGTGCCGCCCTCAAACATGATTTTTAATCACCACATAACATTCTGTGACCTGAATGTAAAATACAGATATACTTTAAATACACCTTACTGCCAAGGATAAGATGTATAAGGATTTAATTTCATACCACACAAGGCAGCAGGAGTAGAGAGGAAAGAAGACAGTTGGAGGGCCTGGAGTTGAGCCTCAGTGTTGCCATGTGGGCAAATTATTTAAATTCTGAGGCTCAGTTCCCTTGTCTATAACTTGTGGGTCATATTACGTTCCTTATAGTTACGAGGATTAATTGAGACAATGCCTATACAAATCTTACCATAACTTCCAAGTCGTATTATTTGTTTAAAGACCCTGAGTTCTTCTGTATCTGTCTTGCTGATGGTCTGCTTTGGAACTGTTGGAACTGTGATATTTGTCTGTTTACTTGGGGCATCATCCTTAAGTGACCTTTTAAGAGAGAATGTTTAAGTTAGGACAGGTGACCAGGGATATTAGATACATATTAGTTTAGATGGCTGTCCCTTTGGAAACCTGAGAGCCAGGCAGCGTGGAGGTGACCACCAGAAGCAATGAGAGAGTCAGGAGCATGGCAGGTGCAAGGAGTCCCTGCAGTGTGGTAGGTGCCCGGGGCCCACGCTGGTGCTGTAAGGGGCACTGAGGCTAAACCCACCCTCATGGGAGTCGGGGGTATTGTTAGATCTGGGGTTCCACGTGGGAGGTAGGAGAATCACCTTTCCAAGATACTGCCTGTGATGGGCCTAGGGAGGGAACTAAAGAGAGAGCCCTTTCCTTGAAGGGTTTCCAGAATCACAGGGGTAGTTGTGCGAGGGGTGCTTTCTCCCATGAGAAGCCTCCTATAACTGGCTTCCACGTTTGTTATTGTGCTGGGCTTCTCTGGAAGGACAAATAGGACCGATATGAGAAATGAAAGGGGAGTTAGAGCCTGTCTTTTCACCGTGTTGCTGACGAGGGAGCGTAGGTATGTCTGCGTTGGTGAACTCCTGAGTGGTGGCACAGGTTTTAGTTTATTTTTAACCTCTTATATGCACCTCTCCCGAAGGTTGGCTTCCGGAGAGGAAGGCCCTCCTTGTCTTGTTAGTGCTGGATTTGCATTCTCACTGCCGGAACAGTATTTGGCACGTAGTAAGTGTTCAGGAAATAAGTGCTGGGTGCATGACTGAGGAAAGAGAAGTGTCACAGAAAAAGTGGCCAGCCAGCCCAGAGGCCATGACGGTGAGGCACCAAGTTGTTTCAGAACAAGGAGGAGCTAGGTGAGATCCCAGCTCTGGGTTTTCCTTTCCAGCTGTCTTCCCCCTCTGATAAGTAGGGGTGATAACAGTGACCCTGCAGGAAGCTGGGAAATCAGTGACAGTGGATGTGGGGAGTGACGCCCGCGAGGCACAGAGCCCCCCCTAGTACGAGGGGCCATTATTGTTCAGCAAACAGTGGAGACCCATGGGAAAGGCAGAGAAGCCGTGCATGCCACGCCGGCCACGTTAGTGCCTCTGGAGTTCATTGGTGGTGAAATATGGGGTGTGTGGCTGTTCCATGCCCATATTTCTATTCAGGTGTCCGTGAGAGCATAAATAAAGAGCAAGGAGCCTGGCAGGGCCGGCGCAGACTTGTTGCGTCCCAGTTGCTTGGGGACCCTGAAGACTGCATAACTCACAGCTGGGCCTGTGCCTTGAGGAACGACTGGTGTTAATTCCCTGACCCGGGGAAGCCATCCCTCCCTGAAGGGCGCTCTGTCTTGTTGGAAGTGAAACCACTCTTCCTCATTTTGGCCCCTTTATGGCTTTTTATTTAAGGCCATGGTTTCAGTGCGTAATTGCGTTCTACCGCAAAGCAGATAAGGTGGCCGAGCAGCTCGTGCTGGGACTGTCCTCCCTCCCTCCCTGCCGTCACCTCCAGGAGCTGCCCAGATGGTGAAGGGGCCCAGCCGTTAGTGCCCTTTTGTCTTCCTTTCTCCATCGCAAGACGAGTCCTTTAGTTGTGCCTTTAATGCAACTGGCCTCTGAAGACCCTTTGCAGAACAATTTGGCTTGTCAGGGGTGCCAGGCTGAAGTTTTCAGGCTTCTAAAGAAGAGGAGAGGAGGGGAGGATGGGCTGGGGATCAGACAGACTTTCTTTTTCTTTGTGACTTTCAGAAGAAAATCATGCACGTTAAAATAAATGATGCAAATATCTGTGTTTTATGTATCAAAGAGACAAATGGCATAAATGCAGATTATAGGGTATTCCTTAGAACTGTCCATCACAGGGGAGCTCCTGGGAAAGGCAGGCATCGGGCAGCAGGCAGGGCTAACTCTGTGGAGCAGGGGCTGAGTGGTGGCTTCGCTTTGGGGGGCCTTCCGGGGGTCGGTGTATTTAGATCATTGTCTCATAGATTGATTCAGGATTGTCTTAAAAGCCAACTAGTTCTCCAAGTGTTTCATCCTCTACACAGCACACTTAAAAAAGTAAAAGCCATTTCTTCTGTTTGATGTACATTGACCAGCCTTCAGCTTCTGTCTCCACTTGTGTGATTATTTCTCTTTTGGTTGAAGAACTGGCAGGTGTCTGCTCTGCTCTTTCTCCCTGTGGTCTGCTGATGTGGATGTAACTGTGCCGTCTGTAGGGCAGGGGAGTTGAGTCCATGTCCCCAGCTCCTCACATTTACCAGCCTGTCCCTTTATATCCCACCATGATGCCAGGACATCCATTTTCCCTTCCAAGGAAAGACAGCTTATGCAGGTGTGGAGGGAGAGCCATCACTGTCCTGTGCTGAGTCCTTGGTGGGGCTGCTTCTGTGTTCCACTGTTGGGTCTCCATGGCCAGTTGAAGATATCAGCATGACTCCTGGAAACTTTTCTAGCCTCCCATGGTCTATGCTCCTGTGTGTGTTCCTGACCGTGGTCTGCTAAATAGCAATTTCCTAGCTGAGATGGATCCCACAGTGTCCCTTACCCCCAGTGTGGTGGTCCTCCAACAGTTCCTCAGCGACCAAGGATATAATCAACTGTATTAAAGTTGAGCGTGGGTGGTGGCGCATACCTGTAGTCTCAGCTAGCTACTTGGGAGGCTGAGGCAGGAGAATCACTTGAACCCAAGAGTTTGAAGTTGCAGGGAACTATGATGATGCCCCAGCACTCTACTTAGGACGACAGAGCCAGACTCTGTCTCAAAAAAAAAAAAAAAATTGTGGGCAGAAACTGGGCAGGTAGAGTATTGGAACCCAGCCCACAGGGGCCAAGTAGGGGTCAAGTGTGGGCTCTTCTTCACTTATTGACCTGGAGTGATAACAACTAACATTTCTTGACCATTTGCTATAGGCTGGCTCCCCTTAACTCCATGGTGTCTCATTTTGTCCTCATGGTAGGGGTCATTCTTACTAGGCCAAAAGATGCATTTGGCTGGTAAGTGATGGGCCATGACGCAAGCCTCCAGACAGCCACTGCACCATGTTGCTTTAACCGCTGTGCTGTAACTTGCCAACATCACCAAAGATTGACTTCCTGAAGCCTCCATTTCCCCATCTGCAAAGCGGAGGTACCTTGTTAGCGGTGCAGGGCTCTTCGGAGGCTAAAAGGAGAGAACATGTCATGGATCCATCCCTGGGACTAACAAATGCTAGCTCTTCTCTTGTTCCTCACGGATAAGGAGTGGGGTGTAAACAACAGAGGGACAGATGCCCTGCCTGCCACCCCTGATGTGGGGCAGGACCAGAATGTGAGGGGATCCTATCCTCACGGCCAGGTTGTTTCACCATGGAAGTCTCCCCAGCAGTGGCCTGTGCTTCTGGGGCCTCGGGGGAATGGTGGGAAACTGCTTCCTGGAGAGGAACGTGTCCTGGGAGTGCTGCCATGGAGACTGTGGGTCTTTATCAGAGTGGGGATTGAGTCCTCGTCCTTCTGAGTTGGAGGCTGGCGCGGAGTTGGCCCTTGAGCAAATGCATCCTCTGGCCATTTCTAACATGCCTGAGTATCTGAGTCCACCAGTGTGGAAGCTCCGTCTCTGGTCACTATTCCCATCTTGCTGCTCCTCCTGTCTCAAAGCCCTTGCAAGTTGCACTGGAGGGAGCCGGGGCAGGTAGACAGCTTCCTCTCTGCCCCAGGGCTTACATGATTGCCCAAGTATCCATTCTGGTCCCTGTGTGCTCAAGTGGGCGTGCAATCACAGGGAAATTCAGGTATGGGCCTGGTGTGAGTAGGCTGTTGGGCCTTTCCCCAGGGCTCTTCGGACGGAGACGGGTGAGAGTAGAAAAGGCTTCCCACTCCATACTGGGGCTTGAGAGGAGGTGGTCCGGGAAGGAGTTCATGTCAGGACAGAGTCTGGAAAGACATGAAATCCACAGGAAGAAGCCAGGCAGGTGATGCTGGCAGCTCAGTGTGGCCTCAGCGTCACCTGGGGGAGACATTAGAAATGTAGGAGCTCAGACGGCACCCTGACCTTGGAGTTTGCCACCTGACCTTAGGAGTCCGCCTCTGCACCTTCCCCAGTACTTGGCTTTGTGTTTGCACTGCAAGATCAGAGGGCCACTTTCCTCCCTGCATTGCTGAGAGGAGCTGGGTGAACCCTTCTTGCTACACACCTGCTTGGCACAAAATGAATAACAGCGTATTCAGAAGATTGTTGTGAGTTAAGCTTAACTAAAGCGGGGAAGAACCAAAGAAAACGAAGCCCCCACCTGGCCCGTGGGGAGGTGGAGTTGTCTGCCTCCTGCTTTGGTGCTCACGAGGCCACCTGGCTGGGGGCTGTGCACCAGGAAGGCCCGGAGGCTGCCCTGTGTGCTGTGAGGTTCCAGCTGTCCCTCTGTCCGTCTGTCCTGTCTGTCGATCTGTCTGCCAGGGTGAGCCTTCCTCCGTTCTCCACGCTCCTTCCTGGTGCATTATGTGGATATGCTCCTTCTCGGGAGAAGGTAGCAGTGGGAACTGCGGGTAAATAGCTTTGTTGGCCACTTTCGCTTTTCTCGCTCATCTTGTGCACCTTAATGTGTTTTTGCTTTTCTTGCTTTATTTTTTTGAATAATGGCAACATCCCAGCTTGTGGGCACCGCCACAGATAATACAAAAAAACCCTTTGAAAAGAGCTTTATCTGAGCACAAAGTACTTAGAATTGAAGACCCCTGGGGATTTGGTTCTATCGCTCATCTTTTCTCTCCTCTCCCTCTTTTTCTCTCCCTTTTCTCTGCTGCTTCTCCCCTCTTTTTTCACCCTCTCCCGCCCCATCCTCTTTCTCTTTTCTTCATTCAAACTTGCCTAGAAGTGAGCTACGTATTGCCCTATTTTTGGCTGATTTGCATGTTAGAGAGAGCAGAGTAATTGGTGTTTAACCAGAACAAAAGAGGATCTGTTTTCTAAAAGAAAAAGAATTTTTGAAGTAGACCCTATTGCATCTACTGCCTTTGTCTCTCTTCTCATTAGGAATTGAATAGGATGGCCCCATAATGAGAACGTGGGAGATATTGCTTTGGTTGTGATGCTTTTTGAGCTAATTGGTTTGAAAATTATATTTGATGTGGATCTGAGGGATGTTGGCAAAACACCTCTTTAGGACACGGACATCCCATCCCTACACCAGCAGGAGGATGGGCAGGAAGAGGCGGGTATTGAAACAGTTTTATGTTCCTGGTTGAATGCTCAGAGGGGCCACCTCTGAGATGCATTCTGTCTCCAGATCTTCAAGTGGGTCTGTGAAGATGAAGCCTATGGATGTGTCATCCCGGAGCCTTAGAGGGCAGGGTTCAGGGTTCATTGCCCTCTAATCTAGTCACTCATTTGTGGCATTTGAGCAAGGAAGTGAATTTGTAAATGGTTTTTCCTCTTGGTCAGAGAGAGAAGGTCTAAAGCTGGACAAGGAAATTGGGAGAGTATTAATTAAAAACCTTCAGACCTCGCTGGCCCTACCTCCTCAGATTATATGCAGAAATCACTTTGTCAACCTATGCAGTTAGGGTCTCTCCTTTCTGGAGTTTACCAGCATCTGATGGTATATGATATAGTTTTGTGAAAATTAAGTGCAATTTTGAAGACTTCCAGTAACGGTTCAGTGACCACAAAACGATCCTTAACAATTAGAATGTGAAATAACCACCTCATAAACTTTGGAAAATAGAAGCAGAGAATGAGTGATAAGTCGTATCACCCTAAATAAAAGACGTTTTTGATTTTGGCATATGAGCTAGTCTTTTGCCATCATAATTCTTACACCCATGTTTTGAAATGATTCTAGAACACATTGATGGCTTTGGGGATTGTGTTGAAGCAAGTACGTATTTATAAATACCGATGTAAGAGTTTCGTGACCTCAGTTTCTCTTTCAAGGTCACTCAGCTTTGCAAAAGTTCAGTGTTATCTTGCAACATTGGATCCCCGGTAGGAAAGAGATGTAGGCCATGATGACTTCCTTAAGAAACTGTGATTCAAACCAACTTTACTGTCTTGGCTTTTGTTTGTTACTTTATCTTTCTGCCAAACCTGTGAGGTAGGTAGGGGTTAAGCCCTCTTGACCCACTTTGCAGGTGAGGAAATGGAACCGGGTTAGGAGGAGGGAGGGCGGTGAGAGGAGCAAAGGACTGAGCCAGTAGGCCCGATCTCCAGCTTCATCTACCAAATCATTCCCTTTCTTTCTCTCTCTTTTTCATTCTGCTTTTTATTTGGAAATAATTAAAAAAAAAAGTATAGGAATATTTTTAAGGATACGTATGAAGAATGCACATGCATCCTTCACTTTGTACAATTACATCCCCTTTCTTCTACCACCTTTGTTCCATCAGTTGTTCCCTTTTTCTCCATACAGGTTTTCTTTCCCCCTTGAGTCATTTGGGAACATTCGTATGTATCCCGATGCTTCACTCTTAAATACATCAGGGTTCCTAAGCACGGGGATATTCCCTTAGCCAACCCCAGCCCAGTTAGGAACTTCAGAGATTTAACATTGATAGAGTACTTTTATGTAATCTACCATCTGTATTATTCCAGCTTTGTCAGTTACCCGGGTCTGTCCTCCAGGACAGGATGTAATTGGTGGGTGAGGTGTGACATTGAGTCTTTGGTGTCTCCTTCGGCTCCTTTCACCTGGAATATTTTCCAGCCTTTCTTTGACTTTTATGACATTGCCATTGGTAAAGCATGCAGTCCTCCCCCCTTTTCCCAATAGGACATTCTTGTCTAGTATTTCCTCATGACTAGATTCAAGTTATGCATTCCCGGCCCGAATACGACCTAAGTGTTTCTGTGTCCTTCTCAGGGTAGTGCCTGGGGAGCTACGGGGTGTCCATCTGCTTCTCTTTTGATCACCTGCTCGAGGTGGTGTTTGATTTCTCCACTGTGTAGTTACTGTGTTTTCTCTTGCAGCTGCCGAGCAGTCTGTGGGGAGACACTTTCAGATCACGCTCCTCATCACAATTTCCACCGAGAGTGAGCGTTTGCTGATGATTCTTGCCTTTCCTCTTTACTGTGATGGTTACAAAGTGTTTTTGGAACTCCTGTCCTCCCTCCATGCTCACCATTTGGCTCTGGGCATCTACTGTAAGCATATGCCCTTCTTTCTTTCCCCTTTTAATGTTAAAATCTACTTATTATAGGTACGGATTCAGGGAGTCCTAGTATTTCAGAAGCTTATTACCTTTACTGTACTTAATAATTTGGGTGGTCAAATTATTCTAAAGGTGGCCAGTGGGAGGCCGTTCATTCTGATTCCTTACAGCCTACCTACCCCCACCTACATTTTTAAAGCACTTCTTTACTCTCTGACATAACAAGATGTTCCAAGCTCATCATGTGTCTACTCTGAGCCATCTCTGGGGTGAGTCATTTCTCCAAGGAGCTGATTTCCTCAGTCAGGAATGGATTAGAGGCCGAGTGTGAGTGTCACTGGAGCATCTTTGCTCATTGTTACTGGGATGTCTTTGCATCTAGGCCATTTCAGTGGCAGGATCTGAGACAAATATGGTACATCTACATAGTATACACATACACGTATGCAGAGACACGGCCTAATACAGACACATAATTTGAAAATCGTGGGTTCACAACATGCCCCTAATTGCCGTTCATCTGCACAGGGTTCTTTCTTGTCTTCCCCGTTTCTTGTTTGTGTGGCCTTTTCCCACAGTGAGAACACCGCCATCACAGTTACCAGTTGGCTAAATCCTGCAATGCAGTACATCCAGAACAGAACCGGAGTGGCTTGCCCATCGCACTACAGAAGGCTGGCCTGTGAAAAAGGGCTCGGGGCTTGTTTCCAGCTCTGTCCCATCCTCCACCCCCACCTATCCCAGTTGAAACCTAGCTCTGCCCTCTGTACCCTGCCCCCTTCCCTATGATCATGTTTGCTTCTGGTTTCAGGCCTCTTTCCTCTTCTCTTCCCATCCTTGTTAATTTTATTTCACGCGTGGGACATGAATATGTGTTCAGAAGTTATTGAGAGAAGCGCTGTTTCCGCCGTATCCCTCCTGCCTCAGTGTCCGTACCCCAGGGAGTGAGCCAGCCTCATTGTCTTCTAGTTTGGCTACAGATACCGCGGGTTGTCTTATCTCCCGTCCTTTCTTACATACAAGATAGCATAGCACAGATACACATCTCATTTTTCGTAACAATTAACTCTAGTTGATACTTTCTTCCAGTTTCCTCAGTTTTTCCTTGCTGCCCTTTTTGTGTTCCAGGGTCCCCTGCAGGACACCACTTTTCATTTAGTATTCTGGTTTCCTTAGGCTCTCCTGGGTTGTGACAGTTGCATCTTACTTTTTGAAATGTATAAGTAGTTAGTGGATGGAGGAGAAAGAGGAAGGTTAAAGGTGAGAGATGAAAAATGTTAGGTCCATCTCCCCTAAAGGTTATTTATCACCTTTGTAATTTCACATGTTTGGCATGCTACATGTGTTCTATTTAATCCTCTTCTTTTCTTTCTAGTGATTCATTTTATGGCCATAAGAACATTTTAAAAGAATATTTTATGTCAACTACCATAAATGAGAAACCACTATTACTTGTCCACTTGTAGTTTCTTGAAAGTGGCATAAAAAATCACAACCTTTTGAAGTTTAAAAAGTTACATAGTGGGCTGGGTGGGCATGGTGGCTCATGCTTGTAATCCTAGTACTCTGGGCGGCTGAGGCAGGTGGATTGCTTGAGTTCGAGACCAGCCTAAGAAGGAGAGCTTGTCTCAAAAAATTGCTGGTGTTGCGTTGGGCACCTGTAGTCCCAGCTACTTGGGAGGCTGAGGCAAGAAGATCACTTGAGGCCAAGAGTTTGACGTTGCTGTGAGCTCCGTTGCTGTGAGCTCCGATGCCGCAGCACTCTACTGAGGGCAACAAAGAGACTTTGTTCAAAAAAAGAAGTTTAATAGTGAAGAAAGAACTTTTAATATTCATTTTTAATAGGATTCGAAACATATAAATAATAACACTTGGGAGGGGTCTGACTTTTTTCTGAATGAAAATGTAAATCCATTGAATTCATTGATCTAGCCCTTTGATCTATTAGGTGCAATAAATGAGGGCTGGGCCTCTCAGGGGACTTAAGAATGAACTGTGTCTTAATGGGAGGAATAAACTAAAAATGTGAGTAACTGTAGTACAAACTGGATGAGTTAAAAGCTAAGGCCAGTCTTTCTGTTTTTTATTGTTCGATTCATTAACAGTACATTTTACAAAATGACCAAATGTAAGAGTAAGAAACAGTATAAAAAGTAATTTCGAACACATACACATATGAGTGTACGTTTACACTTTAAATTTGCTCAGGTTATCTTTAACACTTTCAAGCTTCAGCGCCACACCTTTGCCATATCAAACACATCCTCAGGGCGCTTCCATCTATTTGTCATGGAGTTCCAAATAGAAAATTTGCCAGCATTTTAACTGTAGCGACTTCTTAATTAAGCAGCCATTAGCTAATACTCCTGTTCACCATTGTTCCTGGAAATGAGTTGTGGCAGTCCTGGCCCGTCCCACTTGTTCTGACATCGCCATAGATAATGAGGATGCAGTGCGCTCTGGTCTCGCCTTCTGGAAAAGCAGTGGGAATTAGCAGAGCACTCCACAGTGTATCATCTGATCACAATTTGAATGATGAGACCTGTGTTCCAAAATAGCTCTCTAAAAATGCTCTTCACCATTATTTTAAAATAATGAAGGCAACGTGATAGCGGCACTCTTAAATGGTAAGCAAAGAAAAGGAACGCATTCACCCACCAGCCTCCCGAGGGCCCCGCGGCTCCCCAGCCCTGTCCCCGCGTGCAGGCCGAGTGTGGGTGGTATCGTAGTGCAGATGCATGCTCTCTGGTCCTGCTCTTCCCACTTAGCATCATGCGTGTTGAAACCTGTGGCTCTTTTAGTGCAGTATTTCTGTCTTCACGATTGTGAATAGGACATTTGGTGAGGTCACTCCTGGGGGTTTCTATAAATAGTGCCTGCTGGAAGCAGAGCAGTGGAGTGTTGTGTGGGGTTCCTCTCATAGTGTAGAGGAGGTGTGGGGATTAGCTGGTATTGATGTTGTCAGTTCCTCCTCCAGTCACCTGAGTGATCTTTTCAGGCCTTTTTTAGGACGTTGGGTTTTCCTTATGTCTGATCGTTTCTTCCTTCTTTTGTTCCACGGAACCAACATTCAGAGGCTGTGCCCTCTGCCGGGGCCTGGGCTGGCTGTGAGGATCCAGCAGTGAATGAGAGAGGTGCCCTGGGCCCTGTGTCCCAGCTCGCAGTTCATTTGCACAGGTGTGTGCACACTCGTGCTGTGGTGCATGCCCAGGGACGCGCAGGCTGAGAGAGGATGGGGGAGAAGGTGACAGTATTGTAGGGAGACTCTGGAGTCTGGTCTGCCTTCTTAAATGCCAACTTCTGTGCATGCTTTGGTACTTCCTAGTGGTCCAAGGTGTTCACGATACCACTCACTTGGGTATCCTGTGGCAGCAGGTATGAGGAGGACTGGACTCGAGGGCTGAGATGGGAGGCGCAGGAGACAGGCAGGGAGTGACGGCAGCTGGGCTGCGCCACGGACTGGAGGCTGCTGCTCAGACTCAGGAATCTCAGTGTTCAGGTCCCTTGTATCCAGCGAAAATGGATAACCTAGAGGGGGAGTGGTCACATTAAGTTGCTGTCTCTCTTCTTCCCAAGTCACACCCTCTCTCAGGGTGCCCTAGTTTTGTAGCCTTCTGCTTCTCTCTGAGTTAGGAAAGATCCCGTCCTGTTTGTACCTTGTGGTTAACTCTCCCAGGTGCTGCTTGTAGGCCTTTGATCTCAAGCTGTGGACTGAAAAGCTTTATGTCTGGTTCAGAGACATCAAGTGCTGGCCAGCAGGCTGAGGAGATGTTTGGGTTTTCAGAGCAGTCTTCCTGGAGTTTCTGAAGTCAAAGCAGGTCCAGGCTAGCTCTCCAGCGTGGTTTGTAGCTGATCACTCTCTTCCTCTGCCCCAGAGTTGGAGGCCTGGGATTAGGGGTCTCTGAGCCCTTCCCGTATACCAGCCACTGTTCTCTCCATTTTGGTGGCCCCTGCTGCCTGACTCCTGACCCAGCAGCCTGGGGCCATTCAGCTGTGTGTGTGTGTGTGTGTGTGTGTGTGTGTGTGCGCGCGCGTGTGCACGCACCTCCAAGCTCACCAGAGTCGGGTAGGGGAGCAGACCTGGGGAATGAAAGCTCATGGGAAGACCTCTGGAAATGCACAGGTTCTCTATTTGGCACAGTTGGGGAGCAACACTGAAATCTTCTATTTCATCAGCACTTATGAATGATCTTGACAGTGATTAAAAAATTAAGGAAAAACTCTCAATATGGGTGTCCGTTATATATGTACTAGGGGAAAAAGAACACGAATGATCGACTTAAAGTGTGAATTGTGTACATGTATGTCCAAGTACCATGTAGTGAATAACAGTGCTGTAAATACTGGACTAGGTGAATAGGTTACTTTTTATCAGTTTAGTTACAGAAATCAGGTTGGCACATGTTTGTACTTAGGGTCTAGCCTGTCTGGATACAACCAGGAACAGCAAAAAGAAGTGAACACTGGCTCGGCGCCTGTGGCTCAATCGGCTAAGGCCACATACACCTAAGGTGGCGGGTTCGAATCACCAGCCTGGGCCCGCCAAAACAACAATGATGGCTGAAACCAAAAAATGGCCGGGCGTTGTGGCGGGCGCCTGTGGTCCCAGCTACTTGGGAGGCGGAGGCAGGAGACTCGCTTGAGCCCAGGAGTTGGAGGTTGCTATGAGCTGTGATG